>JAGVSQ010000310.1:1641-41335 GCA_022683975.1 Rhyacophila evoluta
ATATACAATATATAAAAAGAAAATAATTTAAAACACATATACGCTGCTCAGTTTATACAAAATATAAAAAATAAATTAATACAAATCTTCTCATGGAAGATATATTGTACATGTACGTATATCAAAAAATATATACACAATTTATAAATATACATATTATATTTGAGACGTATAGTTTTAAGAAAACTCAAACAAAGTTTTCTTCAAAATCAAACTAGTATTTAGATTTTAGACAAAAATTTTATCAAAGTGCAGTAGTCATCAAATTATGGTTCGCGGGCCGGATATGGACCTCTAAAGAATTTCATCCTGTCTTGACTTCTATTTATAAATATTACATATAAAAAATATATCAATTTTATTGAATGTTTATGATTTGTTTATCCATGTCAATAACTCTTATATTGTTCTGTTATGATTTGGTATAAGACTTTCAGAGGGCGAGCTTATAATGAAAAAAAATTCTCTGAAATCATACTAGAATCTAATACGATTCCAATATGTATTATTTTAGGCCGATGAAAAATAAAGTTCCCTAAAAGCTCTAGCTCCCTGCTTTAGAGGTTACTAATAATAAAAGATTGATAAGTTTTCAACGGCCATAAAATCATATAAAACTGAATTTAAAAATTATGATAAATTTTAAACGAACATAAATTCTACCAAATAACTCCTAACTAAGATGAATAAATAACAAATAAAATAAAAGAAAAGTCGATTTGCCAAAATTTTGCCAATTTGAATTTATGTTATAGAGAACTTTAAGACTCATTTATCAAATAGGTTACTAATTAATAATAAACACTACATTTCAAACTTTATCTTGCTGATTTAAAACTAGTATCCAACAATTTGATTTTGTTATTAAGAGAAAAATAAAAAATAACAAGCATACTATATAGTATGCATATAACACGCAAAAGCTAAGCAGAGTCGTCAGCGACTTATTATGTAGAATCATAGCATATAAAGCTAAATAAGTATGTAGATAGCTAATGGAAGTCTGACAGGTAAAGAGAGCTTTCAGGATTTTGAATTCACTTTATGGTTTTAAATGTCATTAATTATTATGGCACATACTTGTGATATTCAACTAATCTGACAATTTGTGTTTGTATAATTAATTGAATTCAAAGCTTCAGATTAGTGAAATCATTTATTTAATGCTAAATTAATCCAGTGAAAAAAAAACTTCCCACTACAGTAGCTTATGTTATAAAATATTTTTATTTTCAAATTCGAATAGTCGATAGTTATTACATTTTTATATGCATACTGTTATCCACATAATAATGAAAATAAATATAAAAAAATAGAGTTTCTTCGAGTATATATTAACTTCATATTAAATATTTTTTTATATATTTTTTGATTAATATTTCAAATCGTAGATACAGTTTTTTATTATATGCAATATTTAGAGTGTTAATATTATAGGTTAATTCTTAGAATTTATATCTAAGAAAAATTACGAAGACTAAGTGAATAGTGCAATAAACGTATGTTTTTACTAAGTAAAAATTTGTTTTATAGTAGTTTGGAGTAATTGCATCGTTTGCTTGTTAGGGTTTGCTGCTTAAGTCTTGTAAGCTTAATATTTAGATTTTTATTACATATAATGAACATTTTCCACAAGATAAATGTAATAAAGAAGCCGTAAATTTGTCTTACGAGTATATTATAATTCAAGCAATGCATATATAAATGTTGATTCTCTTCTGTTAATAATTTTATGATCTATAGCAGTTATTAATCGATTTCATATACTTTCTTTACCATGAAAGATTTTACTCCAAAAGTGAAGAATATAAGCATAGGCACATTTTATTTTGATAGATTATTTTAATAACAATTGATCAAGAAATTAAGCCTGAATTTAAAATTCAGCAGATGTGGGAAATAAATCGCAATTCCTGGATTAGAGGCGATACTACTGACCTTTACTGGAATTAATTTATACCTTAATTGCTGTATGTTATTCTATAAATACTCAACCAATGTTTCGTATCAAATAAATAATATTGAATTATTAATACAAGAAGCCAAATTATGCACGGTTACTGTAAATTGTCTATGGATGTAGAGTACTTTCATGATATAAAATAAATTCTCATGGAGACAAGTTGAAAAGGGTCAACTATCTGGCCGAGAGTCAAATGAGGAGAAGTCTTTACAAATGGAATGCCGCCTTTTAAATGAGTCAAAGAGATATCGAAGGAAGTAGGGATGGCGGAAGCTTGACGTTCGTCGTACAATTTACGATCACAACACGAAAGCGACAGCCTTAAGGCCTCTGTCCTAAAACAACGCTAATAAATTATGCTGCGACATTTTTTTCGGAAAAACAACCTCGGTGCAAAGTGGAAAGGAACGTTGCGCTTTGGGGTTGGTAAGTCGTTCTGCATTTTATTGAATAGATTTAAAGGGGGAGATTGTATGGTAATTATTTTTAAGCTAAACGTTTTCTTTTGCATTCATCACAGTGAAAAGTGCATTTTTCATTGACTGTAAGGGAGATGATCATTTTTGCAATTAATTTATCTTGTTATTTTTCAATCTTTTAATCATTTATATTATCTGTCAATTCAGAAATTTCTACGCAGTCGAATAGTAAGTAATCAAGCGCGCTGTAGTGCCAAAGGTTGCATGTTTGAATCTTATATGAAATGTGAATAATTTGAGTTGCATTCGTTTGTTAACTAAATAGCTAATGAGTTACGCAACTGGCTGGCTGAATTGATTATTCTTTTGAAAATCATTATTCACACTTTAAAATGTCTTTAAATCATTATTATTTCAAAATTAAAATATTTTTTTTGAAAATTAGCTTCAAACTAAATATTTTACATTTTTTATTACATTATTAGATTTCATTTTGTGTCATCTTAGTTGTCTCTTTATGTGGACGTTTATATTGATTGAGAAATTTTTTTAAATCCAAAAATGCAAGGCTGGATGCCTATTGAGCTCCACAATTGTCTAGCAAACAATTCTCATGTAAATAACTTTCCAATACATACCTTCTCATTATGAAGGTACACACATTATACTTTTAGAGCGAATTTAAATTCTTTGCATTGTTTTTTTTTCCATATTTCCCACTTTTAAAATGAACACGATACAAAATCTCAATATATATTTGCTATCATCAATCTACAATATTATTTATTCAATTAATTACAATATACAAGAATAAATAAACAGGTTTGTTGTAAAATACGTGAACCACTATAACGTGGAGATTTATGTTAACTGTATTTTTCAACGAATATCAGTTGCATGGAATTAGCTTAAGTCATTGAGGTTATTTGTGCTTACGTAATAAAATATACTTTACATCTGTGGAGCTTTTAAACCAATACTGTAATTGAGTCTGTAACCTTTGCACAGCTCGATTAAAAAGCGTAGGCACGTCCACTAAAGCATGCTAAGTTACTTGTATTTAGTTATGGATATTCTTGTAAAATATATGAATTGAAGCACACACGCATATTATTATAATGTTATAATTAAAATAATAATAAAATATAATATTTTATAAGAACAAATATTTTCAATTTTTAATTAATTTATTAAATATCCACTCCAGTCCACTCAGTCTAGTTCCTACTCATTTTTTACGTTCATGATCTTTTGCCAAATACGGTTCAATATAGTTTTTTTAAAATATTATTATAAGTACAGTATTAATACATTAATGGTATATTATATAATACACTAAATAACAATAATTAAACCCATTAGTTTATGTAACCGGGGACATTTTTTTTTTTCATTTGATATAATTAATAATATAATTCAACTGCTGGACCACACTGTTTTCTGAAATGAAATATTTTTTTTATGTATAAAATACGACTATTTTTAAAGAAAAATTGTATCGTTTAGACTGTTTCGTTCTGAAAAAAGCCATGCAGCCTTTTTTGGAAATGTCTCAATCTATCTTCCGTGTCAGTAAATTCAACTTCAAGCGTTTGTGTTCTCGGATTCAAACAAGGAGCTTAAAAACAAAACATTGGCGTCTCTCCTCTTTCCTAGTTTGTTGTTTGCCTTAACTAAATGAACGACTTGCACAGAAGCAATCGTGAAATGCAACGTTTGCGTATTTTCGACTACGTAATATTTTTCACTGATAGCTTTTAAAGCTCCCAGTAACTTATAAGCTTTGTTAACTTACAAACTTCCTAGACAATGCCCGTTAACCATTAAATTAGAAGTTGGTAAATTGTCCATAAACAGTATTCTAAGAGCGAAAGTTTATTAAAATATTTACTTCGTTCGGTTCCATGGAGTAATATAATTGTGAAACTAGCCTATAATTAATTAAATAAAAAAAAATCCACAAAATATCTCCAAATTATAAAAACTTTGCTTTTTCTTGAATAGTAGTTAGTATTGGATGTTATAGTGTATATCTTCAAGTTCATAAAGCGTGGACTTTTTATATACAATACGAAATTCAAAAATAAATTTAAATAATAATTATTATTATTACTATCATCGCAGTTTTTACAGTGTAGATTTTCAATAAAAATATTAGGAATTAATGAAATGATACTGTTTTTGGGTGCGTTTTTATCCAGGCTGATATATGCATGTGTGTGCCAAAATTGTGACACCGTCATGTTATCTATTACCTATTGATCCACTTGAGGCACAAGAGAGTTTACCAACATGTCACGATAGCAATCAACATTGTCTCTAGCATCCTCAAAAAAATATATTTTAGTATCGAAATACATATTATTTTATCACGCACACCAAAAGAAATGTTGGTTACGTCTTCACGGCGTGACAATTCAAAAGATAATCTTTTCCGAGAATTTATTGACGGTGATTGAGTATAAAATCTTTTCTTTTTACAGAATCTAATTCACAAATAAATTTTCTTTGATCTACGAGAATTGAACCATCCAATTCTGGTATGAAAGATTTCTATGCAAATAATTATATTGAATAAATAATCATCTATTAATTGACACTCTTATTTTTTTACTATATTTTTATTATATTTTTCAGAAATTACAATACTCAAAACTCTGTATAATTCATTAGTTTGAGGCAAGTTGGAAAGTGAATTCGTTGTTTGGGGTCTAAATCAATTAGAATACGACCTTATGATAGAGGGGATTCACAAGAAAGTTCTAAGATACAATACAGAATTGTCGTTATAAGGGTACTCTCCACGGCTTTATCCTAATACTTTAATTTTAGGCATGCTATCTTATTATAGCTTAAAACTGAAAACAAATGTGTATCTGGCGACGCATTTTTTCGACTTATGCATGGTTTAATTGATGATTCTACCACTTTGGTTAATATTGGCTTGTGCGTTCATGTTCTCTTGTCCTTGAGAATCTCAACTCCTTTGTATTCCTAAATGTCTAACTAACCTGTCAGTAGTCATGCCAATGAGAAGAGCAATGGTGATGTTTAACGAAATTGCCTCGGATATTGATATATTTCACCTGAGTGAGAGTGAGTTAAGAGTGATGTTATTTTATAAATTTTTACATTAATATCTGTTTAATTTAATAGGCAAGCACTTTTTGTTTTCTTTTCTCTATTTACGTTAAATTAATTTAAACACAAATGTTGTACCTGTTATTTTTAATTGATTTTCTCCTTATGCATTTTGTACATAACAAATGTATGCCCTTTTTATTAGACTACGTTATAAACGCTTTTAACTAATGATTTATGATGTAACAGAGAAAATGAAAATATAAATTAATTAAGACAAGTTGAATTAATAATGTTAGCTAAGACTCTAAAATGGACCTAAACAAGATGCATACTTTATAGACTCAGCCAGCAAAATATTTTAATAGATCGTTAATTTTACTAAGCATTCTATATTTCATGGATATAATTTCTACATTCATTCAAGATTTTTTTAATAAAAGTTAATCATGAATTGACACTCAGTAGGGGACATTATTTAAGACTGTATATTACATACTAAGAAAAGCTTTTGTCAAACTTTATTAGATAATGTAAAGAGCAGATTGTGTAAAAAAAGCAATGAAAGATATTTTCTGTATCAAATTTTGCTTCAGTATAACAAAGTTGCGGTATGAAATGGAAATTTTTCGTCGTTATTTTTAAAGTCAAGGAAAAATCGCTGCGACCTTCAAAATAAAAGAAAATACATTATCTTCTACGATACTTGTATTTAAGTAGTGTATAATTTCTGTGATTATATTTCACACAGACTTAATTAATTTATTAGTAAAGAAATTAATTTATTTAATTTTTTTATTTATATCAAAAGTTAAAACTGCATGCTTTAATATAATAATTGATTATTGTAATAATAGATTAGTTTTCATGTACCACAGTGTCGAGAAGCTGTTTTACATTGTTAGACATTTCTAGTACCTTGAAAAACACCTTGGCTATAATCACTATGCCATGATATACGTTTGTATAACTAATGTAAAAACATGGCAAGTATTTTAAAGAAAATTAATCATAATTTTTTATTAATTTATGACAGGTATCTAAAAAGAAGTGGATTTTATTATTTTATGCGTGATTATTACTAGTTATAATATCGCCACGGTAGCGTGGTTGGTAGTGTGCGCGCCCAGTGATCTGGGGAATGCGGGTTCGAATCTTCAGCTATTGGATTTGAAAATTCCGAAAAACGCAGGACTGGTTGCCCATTGGGTTGAGTAATTCTCGTAAAAAATAATCTGTCAAGACGTCTTTACATTGCGGATCTCCATATACTCCTCTTTCGAAGTGGATATCTTCACACTGTGTAGATTCATATGCTCCATGTTGGGAGCGATCATGGTATAAAAAAAATTGCTATTCGACTGCAATAACTTCATACCTTAAAAAATAACATTATTTAGAAAATTTTAGTTTCTAATCTATTATAATTTAGTGAAAATTAAGTCAATTTAAGGAAAATAATTTATAGTGATAAATCAATTTTGAATTATTATTTGCTAAAAAAATGGTAGATTTTGAGTTGTCGCATCATTAAATGTGCGTTGTACACAAAATAAAAGACACGGTTAGTTTATATCAAGCAAATGTATTGATGTGGTCGAATCATGAAAGTGGATTCTAATTTAGACAAAACCACGTACGTAGTTAAACATAGTCTGGTTTACTTACAAGTAAATTATAGTGTTTAATTAATCTTTTAATAGGCTTCTTAATAAACCAATCAAGTTGAATACGTATTTTAATTAATTTATTATTTTATTCGGTTCACCTATTCAATATTTTTCTAAGCAATTCTAGCGTTTTTTGAAAACTTACAACAGCAAAAAATTGTGTATCCACACCATGATGTATCATAATAAAAGGTGTGGTTTGCGACAATACAATCTGATCGAGAAAATGAAATAGATTTTCATACCATTTTTTACCTTTGTTACGTCATAAAATTTTCATAAAAATCATCTACTGTATTGTCATCAAAGTAATTTTGTTTGATAGCAACGTATCATTAAACAACATGGTTTTTAAATGCTTTTAAAACAGAAATAAAGCCGTGAACAAATTTTATTATTCAAGTATTGAATAAATCATATTTCTTAATATCCAATTTCATCAGCTATTTTTTTTATCTCATTCTTTTTTTATCTCAATAATGAATACATTAGTTTACATTAAGTTATCTATCGGTGTCCAGTAAGCAATCACGTTTCCTTCCAACCTAGAAGTTACAGATTTTAGCTGCACAGCTGATAAAGATTTTTTTAATCCAAATATTCAAAACTGAGCCATATATATTGAACAACGACATACAGTTTATATTTTTTTAAATTTGTCCAACAGATATTTCAAATTGATTATTATTTAAAGCAAAAACTTCCCCAATACTAAATGATATTTAAATTGGCTTGAACTTATTATTTATTCAATAGTATTCAAACGATAAAACATGATTATTACTAAGGTTAATCAGTTTTGTAAATGAATGTTCTAAATATCTAAAAATACGAATAGTGCATTTTTATTATATGTAGGCTATTACTTAAAGAAACGAATACATTAAATCAGAAGTAATTGAATGTATTTGAAAATATTGAGTGAAAAAGAAAAAGAACCTATGGTAAGTTATTGTGGATGAAATATATAATTCGCCAGCCGTCTCGTCTTGCAAGGCGCATCATGGCATTTCACAGCCGCAACTAATGCGCCGTGAAGTTGACTTGACTAACTCTTTTACAATACTTCTCCGTCGAGAAACCGCTGGAAATGGATTTTCAATCTCCCGATGCACTCCAGCCTCCGCTGAAAGAGGATGCAATTACACTTCCTGAACTTTGTCGATACTGCCTGCCGAAGGATTTTCGCCCTCGCTTGAATTTTCTTCTCGCATTTTGTTTGACACAGTTTTTCCAGACGAGTCTCGCGGCGTATTTTGAATGTTGAAATTTTCCGCGCACATTTTATGGAATCTTATGTTCTTTTGTATGTTTTTAACTTTACGGTGTAAACCGAGCAATGTTTCGCATTCAAGATTCTTTACTACTTAAAAATTTTCTTTGTCGAATGGAAAACTTTCTTATCTTAAGAATAAAACTCAATTTAATGCAAAATATATTATATTTCATGTTTAAATTAAGAACAAAATGACATCCATTGTTAATATTAACATAAAAATAATACTGACCATATGACGGTTAAGTTTTAAGAAATAAAACTTCACATACATACGTCTAATTAATTGATGAAATTTGTGTATTAAACATCATAAATGTATGCATTAAGATGTAGGTGTAATTACTGTCACAATAGTTTTTTTCATTTATCTGTATGCATTATTAATTCATCTATAAAAATTTGTACAAGAAATATTGAATATAACTTCATAATATTAATCTATTTTAATCAAATTCCAGAAACCTACTTGATTTAAAACACACTATTTAAAATATACAGATTTAAAATCAATGATTTAAGAATTTTCAATTGAAATTGAATTAAAGAAACTTTCACAATTAACCTATTTCTATTTTATAATATTTACATATATCTTTACTATAAAATATTACATTCAGACTATTATCAGACTTTCGAGAAATTCTATAAAGTGAATCTCGGATTTCAGAGCATAAAAATCTTATATTTACAATATATTGTATTATAGTTATTAATATACTGGTTTTATTTGACGTCTACTAAAATTAATTTTAACACAATTTTATCCACCAGTATACACTGAAAAACCATAATTCGTAAATTAAATTAAAAATAGTATACATAAATAAGAACATGAAATCGTATAAAACGAATTTGACTTACGAGTATGTGGATAAATCAATGAAAACCATTTGAAATTCAGCAGTTGTCTTGTAAAACAACTACTATATTTAAAAAGTCATGAAGTATTTTTAATATAATTTTATATAATACTGTTTTTTATACATATTTATTAATATTTTCCATCGTATCTTTGGTGGAAGCCCTGAGCATTGTCATAGCAATTACTTTTTAAAAATTTAAACTCAGTGTAAAAAAAATTAAGAAGTTAAACATTTTAATTATTATATTTAATACATACGTAAATGAGTTTAACCAAAAACATCCATTCTTCAATTTTTCATTTATCTTTTAGTATAATATAAACATTACTTAAGTATACCTTCAACGTTATTCTGTATAATAATTTAATACGTGTCTTTCCTGCAAGTGGTTTCTCCCGCTTGTTTTTCGCAAGGCAAAGTTTTTACGAACGACTCCTCTTTGGAAATGAGTTTTAACCTTTTAAAGCCCACTCCATCATGACCTAGCTTCAGCTCTTCGTATAATGATGGATTCACTTCTTGCTGCACCTGAAGAGACTCCTGTTTAAAAACCGTTCCACCGGAAACGGAAGGTAAGCCTTTCATCACATTATTAGTAGTCTCCACGACTGCGTTTGGCGCTATTCCCTACAAAAACAGGAAATTTACTTACTTAAAACAGAAATGAAAACATCGATAAGAATTTTTATTAGATAAGCTTTAAATACACAGATTTTTACCAATAAGACTATCGAAATTTAACAGCGTTTGTCTTAATTTTGATCGATGTTTCTGTCGAATATTTAATTACATGAGAAAACAAAACAAGATATATTGCATGAATTGCAAGCTAAATACTACGTATTCTATAAATAGTCCATATACTTACATTTTGAACGGATTCAGGATTGATTTCTTTCAAATAACTTGGATTTTCAAATGCCACTCCACTTAGAGATTTAATTCCGAATATCTGTGAATCGAAAAAATATATTCAAAAAGATATAATCAACAAAAGTCACTTTAATTACTACTTGAATATCATGTATATAATATTAAATTAAAAAAAATTCAGTCTAAATTCAAAATTATTAACTGAAAACTTTTCACACTAAAGATTAATACCTTTTTTTATACTTTGTTTATAAGAATACATAAAACAGAAAATAAAGTGTGTATCTCTCTGTCATAAAATTTGTCCTCAAACGGTGAACAGTGACAACGTGAAAATTTCATACGTTAATTTGACAACTATTTTTAAAATCACTGTGTTTTTTTCGACAGTAAAACAGTAAATATAATGTATACAACCAATTATTGAAAGAAAAGAATGGGTTTAAATTGAATAGAATTGACAGAAAATCTAGATTACGTATTAGTAACTAAATCTATAGAGACATTTGTTTTCGTTTAATGATATTTCATAGAAGGGTAGATTTTTTCATACATGTATGTATATTCAACTTGAAAATATTTAGACTAATAATAAATAGGTCTAAGTTAATAAATTGGATAAATTAATAAACTGCAAGTAAGGATCCTTAAAAGTATTGAGCAAATAAAATAGTTTTAAAATTAAAATAAATTATAAGTACACACACCTTACGATTTCTGACAAGCCATACACTGCCAACGAGAACAGATGCCAGAATTATACAAATACAAATAACCCCGAGAAGGAGGCCTTTCTTGGACAAATAATTATTTATTGAAGCGGCAGCCATAACATATTTATCGCCAACTGTAAACTGAACTGGTTCTGTCAGAGCCGACGTCCCTAAAAGTAAAATTGAAAGCAAGATAAATATTTCAGACCTCCGTAAACTGTAAAAGAGTATCAAATTGAATAATAAAATTGTCTCCAACGGCATGTTCGAAACTCCGCTGAAAACTCGGTCGTATAATGATACCAGTAGCCCGCGGCGATAACTTGTTACGAAAACTACATAATACTGTTATGGTAGACGAAAGATTTCGAAAAATGACGTTCTGAAAATAGCATTTTACACGAAACTACATGAAAATGATAAATAATGTCTCATTATTAAATTGAAAGAGACATTTTTTAACAGGAACATATTTTTTGTAGCAAAATTTACCGACTACAGTATTAGTTTATTATATCAAAACTATTATACTATATCGATAGCTTAAACTGTAAATTTTTTAAGTCTATTTTTGAAAATTTTACAGGAGAGTATAAAAATTGATTATTTTTACATTTGTTTTTGATTACGATTTATTTGTTAAACTGCTTACAAGTGACACACTTTTGATAGGTTTCTGTACAAAATAGTAGAACATATTGTGCAGTGTAGGTCTCAGATCTGAATAAAGTTGTCTTATTCTTTTATGACCCTTTTTCGATGTATTTAAATAGCTTTAAAATGTCAAATTAATACGGGACACGCACATAGCACGGTGCAGCAAGATTATATTTTTAAGTAAGTTTCTACTAAAAGTGTACTTATCAAATTTATACTTAGAGCCATCTGAGTAAAATGTATGTCTATAGTCTTGGTTCATATATATTACATGTCTTCTCCGCAGCCAATTTTAAAAATTCAAAAATGTATGACCAGATGCCAGGTTGAACAATTACTAGATAACTAGTTTTAGAGAAAAATAATCTCTCAAAACACGTCTTCATATTGGAGAAATTTATATTATCCGTTTTTAGATCGGATACCTATGGTAAACATTCAAAGCCGACATGAGAGAAAATATAAAATTATACTACATTTTAGACATTGAATAAATCTATTATAAATTTAAGTCAGATTCACTTATTTCTGAAAATAGAGCTAAAAATCTCTATAAATTAAAGACGTATCTTGAGAGATCAGTCTATTTATTACAGTAACTTTCAATCCCTGTATTATTGGATTTTTTATTTTTTAAATAGTATGCAGCTGTGACAGTTAAGCTCGCAATTTTTGAAACCAAAACATGTACAGTTATTTAAATTATTGCAAAATAGTAATTTTATATTATGCAAGTCTCTATCAAACATATTACCTTACAAAATGTAGACAACTTTGTAAATTGTGTAATATAAATTGATATAATATATAAGAGAAATTTCTTTGATGTTTTAAACATTAACCAATGATATTTAATTAGCGTTATTTAATTCAATGAAATATTTGAATCTGAGTATTACGTATCAAAAAACAGAGCGAGTTAACCTTGCTCCAAAGAAGGAGACTAATTTTAGGTTAGTTTATACGAAACCTAAAATTATATATTATTTTATCATGTACACTTAATGAACGCACGAAAGATAAAATATTATTATTCATAAATTACATTCATTAAAATATAATCTACTTATCAATTTGGCCAAGTAATATCATATATTATAAAAATAGCTTAAAATAATTTTTACTTAGAATTTCACACGATTTTTTATGATTTTAAGAAATATACAGCATTTATAATAATGTGTAGTATGCAATTTATATTATATATTGACTACAAGATAACATAATCCTCAGTTTAGGATAATCACAACTTATACAAGTTCTATCAAAAATTCGTAAGCTGAAATTGTGAAATTAGTATAGTAAAAAAAAGATCTGTGAAATTTGCGACCACAAAAAAAGACTATCTATTTTATTTTGTTGGTTTTAAATGATTTATCAAATAAGTATCAGATTGTCTAATAAAACACGAGTTGTTAGTTTGTAATTGTTGTATGTAGTTAATAATATTGTTGTAAATTGTTTATTTGACGAGTTTTTAGGCCCTTTAAGGTTGTGTCTATTACATATTTTGAATATGGCCCAAAATCATTTAATACATGTTTTTGTGCCTCTCATCTTGCCCTTTTACAGTTTATATTGAGATATTCAAATTTTTCGTAAAATATTTAATATTTCCATAGACATAAAACAGTAAACAATATTCATAAAATTTAGCAGAAGATCTGCTGTGTATTTGAAAAATAACGAGGTTCTCAGTATTATATAATTTTAGAAACTATTTCTTTACCGAAATGGTTTCCCGCCTTGATGACGCACTCGTATGTTACCCCCTCCTTCAAAGCCGCGATATGCAAATTCATTTCCTGGGTGTCCATTTTTTCCGGCGACCTTACGCCGATGGGTCTCCAGAAAACTCGATATATCTCCACAGTGTGAGGGTTTTTCATCGGTCGGTCCCACCTAGTTTATTGAAAGTTGCCTGTATAATATTTTCAATGTATACTACAACCTTTCACAGCACAACCTTTTTTCTACTATACATATTATGGCCATGCATTCAATTTTTATCGGCACACTATTTTAAAAACATTTGTTTATTTAGCTTACCGTCAGTTCTAATAGCGGTTAAAAATTGATTCATCAAACAAATATCAAATTTACACCACATCTAACTTAACGAGAAAAATAGGTACTATTTCAAAAATGTATTCAAAAATTATGTGGTGTTATATCATAATATATCGATATCTCCGATCCAAATTTTAATAACTCAAGAAACATAATTATAAGATAATTAGGAAACAAGATTTTGAGAAGGTTTAATGTGATACTAAAATTCTATTTATTGATGATTCTAATGAAATTTTAGGATAATCTAACCAATTTATTATAATATACTTTTATTCATAATATAATAAGCACAATTTAATTTTTTCTACTGTAATTATAAAAAAAATTCACAGGATTTTCGTATTTGTTGTCTTTTTTGTCTGTATCTGAAGTGTAATTACTGCTACTAAAAATGCCCATAAATTATTACATCTTGTTAAATTTTGGAATTTGGAAACATCAGTACTTAATACTGCACTTTTTTTACTCATAACAATTTGGAAACGAGGTATCGATAAAATATAAATTATTTTTACGGAAACAGTGTAAAACATTATATTTCTATTTAATTACTTTAATATAATAAAATAAACGAATGAAATGAATTGTATTTTTATTTCAGTTTATCAAAATGAAATAATCATTTATAAAAAAAATATGTTTCACATTACTCATGTAATATTAATTTCTGTCGATACTTATAATTGAAAAATACGATATACTTGTACATGGTCTGACAATGATATTAATATATCATGCTCGTATAATTCTTATATAAGATCCAAATTTCACTTTGGTAAATTGTTGGTAAATAGATTTTTTTGTTTGTTACTTCTTCTTATAACATTTTTTTCGCTGGATTTACGTTCGTTTTGAATTTAACATATTTTTTAAATTCACTTTTACGTGATTTTATGGCCGTTGAGAAGTTATCGATACTTAATTGTTACATAATCTAGCCACTAGAGTAAATTTCATAATTAGTTAAATATTTTAAATCTGGACTTATAGTATATTATATAAGAATTATACGACTAACCTAATGGATAAAATAATACTTTTGAGGTTATACAATTGATATTGATCAATAAATAATAAAGTTTTTTTGAGAATAATTCCGGGTATTTTTCTATTAAATATTTAAAAAATTATGGTCACCCCAAATAATGCGGAAATCACGTTGTTTTTTTTTCCAGTTTTTACAACAAAAAGTTTACGATAAACATACGTTAATATCCAGGCTATTAGGATAAGTTAATAGTTATAAGCAGGGACCGACAAATTATGCAAAACGATCCTAAAAGAGGCTTTCGTCGTTATTCTTACCAAAAATATTATGTTTTCTAATGGCATCCATTTATAACGGACGGCATGTTTTTCAATATTATAAAAACGACGTCAAAACATGGTATTTCGGCAACAAACAATATCGAAATATATTTCTCTAACAAAAAAACACCGTATGCCAAGACTAGATTTTTATATTGATTTATGTAAATTATTTCTTCTTGTAAAAAAACATATTTTTACTGAAAACGACTTCCTATGCAGTCAAATTATTTTTTACAAGCTTGACAAAACAAAAATATTATTTTTTTTAATAAAAATTAATCAAACAAAACAGTACAAATAAAATATATAAATTATCCGTTGATGTAAAAAATAAACGGATTTGATAATTAGTATAATATTAAATCAATCAAAAGTACTTGATATGTACTAAAAGTATGATTTCTGAGCTAAGACATTATCTCATTTTACAAAAGGTTAGTTTCGTAGTTCAAATAAAAGACAAAGAACATAAACATTTGCACACGCTTCGAAAACAAACATCTTCTAGTAGTTTTTTTTTATTAAGAGATTACATTTAATCGATTTTTGGAATAGGTCAGGGGTCAGCGAATCGTTGCTCTTGGGATATGCACGTGCGGCTTTTTCCGCGAATTCTTTGATTTCGCATTTTTCTTCTCATTCAATATAACCCCTTGAATATTATTTGAATTTTTTGTTTCGCTCTTCCTCGCTTTCTTTAAAGGTCTAGAAATAATTTGTCACGTTTGTTTGGCTCTTTTGGTCCAAGAGTTTACAGTCTCCTTGTATAGGTTGACAAGTGATTTAGTGATTTTTAAAATGAAAAAATGACGTAACTAAATATGTAAAGCAATTCTTATTCTTTTTTTATAAAAAATATGAGTAATTTTAAAGAAGATGTGCTGTTTTAATATTGTATGATTTATGTAATATGGTTTGTGCTGCGGTAATCCATTAATGTTGTTAATATAACGTAGTCAACTAACGTATAATGAAAGTACAATAGCTTTAGCCGAGTAAAGGCTGTCGTAATGAGATTAAGCACTCACTTGATTCTGACAGATCGGCGGTCCAAAGTGACAACTCTGACGTTCTGCGGGGGACCCGGAAGGCGGTCTCGGCCCTCGTGAAAGCACCCCGCTATCTGACGAGTGTGAGAAAGCACGCAGAGGCGCGCACTAAGGAGCGGTTCGCCGCGACACCAGTCCAAACAGCGCCGTGGTACACCCCATGCCGCACAACAACTGCGGTGATCTATTAAATTAATTATCACTTTTATAGTATTTGCTGTCAATTTATTACAGGCCACGGTAGTTTTACCACCAAAATGTCTCAGTTTGGCCTTATCAACTTCAGCCTTACGGTGCTAAAAGCCACGGTGCTAGACCCTAAGCGTCAACTTAAAATATATCTTTCAAATATATTAAAATATTTCACAAAATTCAAATTATACAATATCTGCTAAATCAAACACTTTAATTATTCATTGATAATAAATTATCTTAACATGCACTAAAGGTCAAATAGTATAAAATATGTACAGGGCAGATATCATTGTTACACTAAGCTCATTGTAACAAGATCTTCAAAAGGCTCCTTCTAAGTTGCAATGGCATCATTTAAATTAGTGATTAACGGTTCCACCATGCATAATTACATCATTTAATACACACACGCATATGCTTATCCTAGATTAATAGAAATTAGTTGCTTCTGTAAATATTGGTCAATATTTTTATAATATTTCTTAATGACATAATTGTAACCATGAAGAATAAATAACGTACAACAAAGACCTTGCAATCGATATATTTGAAGGAATAAAATAAATTATAAGCACTGATCACTCACTATTTATCATATGACAGTAAAAGTTGGGCTATTTATGTAGGTTACGACCTTTTTTCTTTCTACGGACGATGTCAATATATTATTTTGAGTTTACAAGCTCTACAAAGTTTTTTGTGAAAATTACTTTAAGTCTATTCTACAAAACAATCTAGTAATGCAATCTTTTATTTTGTAATAGAAACATACAAGTTGATACAAACATAAGAATACGTCGGTAGATTTCAGCAAAAATCTTCAAAATAGTCTTTCTTTTTTGGAAAAAGGATTTTTTTCACGTTTTAAACAAGACACTGTGCCAAGATTTCAGTGTAACACAATTTAGAAACCATCGTAGACATATTTTATAAGGCCGCGCCTTGAGTTATTTAAATACTTCCTTTGAAATAAAGTAAACACAAAATATAATTTAACTTAGTCCCGGATAATATGGAGACTAAAATGTTTAAGAGCGCATGTTTTAAGTAAATTCAGACAAATACATATAATACAATTAACAATCCATATTTTTCACTGTATTATATTTTAAATAAAGCGATAAGGTATTTAATCAAATTTAATTAAAGGGACTACCAATATTCACGAGTTTAATATTTTCGACACTGAAATCACTGTGTCCCAGTAAATATAATATATACACGACAATTTAACAGTCGAAAGGTTAACGTGTGGGTTGAAAACAACAAGGTGTAAATTCATGTTTACAGCCATTATTTCTGCCTCCACCGATTTAATCTTCATTAAAATTTATACACAAATAATTTATTAAGCACCTAAATAAAAATACTTTGATATACACGTTCGATGTTTAGTTTTTCAACTTTAAATTGGCAATTAAATAAAATTACTTCGATTTACTAATACTATAATTCAACGTTATATTTTGTATTGCATATGGCCACCACAAAGCGTATGAAAATTTTTAAAAAAAAAAGAGAAAAAACATCAAAGACACTGAAGCATTTTTAATCATTTCCTAACAATATTACATGTATGTTAGCCGAAAATTCTCCATGATATTGAAATAAGATTGGTTGAAGAAAGAGCAAACTAGGTTGGAATTTTTACCGAGTATTTGTAGGACGCAGTCTACTCAGATGGAATGGGCTGCAAATGACGCAATATAGGCCGCTAATCTCTCATTTTCTCTAATCTCAGTATGATGTATAATTTGACAACCTATCTTATTTGCAGAAACTGTTTTATAAATCAATTGTTTATGACTTGTTCTTAAAAATATATGCATATCGTAGATTGGCTGTTAGTCAATTGCTCGTGCTGTTTTATTCACAGCTTTATCTTTTTTTTTATATTTATGCAAATACAAAATTTAAAAGTTATACTACCGGTATAGATCGGTTTATAAACACGCTTACTAATTTAACATTCAAAACATTAAAAAAGCAACAGATAAAGTTTGAGGATTAAGTCACTTATATACTCGTACTTACTCGAGAAAATTATTCAATAAACGTGAAGATTAATAAAGATTAAATAAATCGATTTGATTCCGAACTTAAGATATGATACGACATGTGTAAGATAAGTAATCGGTCTATAATTTCATGTATCTAATATACTTTGGCGGCTCGCATATAGGTACTGTGGAACTGCAGCACACCCTATTTCCACTTGATATTATCGATAAAATTTAATATAATAAGTCCTTTTTTCTTTAATTCTTTCATTATGCATGTACAATATATAATCTTTAAGCTTATGTCCAGTACCCATCCGATAGTTTATGAAAAATTGTTTCCTTTTACACCATTTTACAACAAAGGCTGGTCATTTTTTGGAACAGCACCCTTACTAATTTTATCTACGAGCCACCACTAGTAATATGTATACTATATAGTTAAATAAGTATATGAAAATATCATATATCTCTTTTACTGCATGCTTTAAATTAAAGCATATGAATCTACAACGAAGGCAGATAGATGTCCTTTGTATAAATGAAACATATGGATCGTTGCAATGTGAAACTATGTATTGACAGTGTTATTTAGCAAGTATTATTAACCATATAACCAAACAACTGTGGAGCCTGAATCCTTCAGCGTCATAAAATATACAAATATTATTTGAACATTTTAAATTGTTAAGAAGGTCTTTCCACAAGCAAGAAAGGGTCGAAGCATGGCGATGAAATTATGTGGAGTTAGCAGAGCTTAAAGTTCCGGCACTGTTGTATGTGTAAATTTATAAGTACGTATTTATAACCCATTCGTAGTTAAATTAGATATGCTTGAAAAAACATCTTTCGGTGTATTTCAAGTAACAAAAAATAACATCGCATATATCATGCGAGTAGATTTTTGTGTTGCGAAAGATTCAACGCGTCTTTTACAATATTTTTTGGAAATAAAGCGAGACAATTAATGGACTCTTGGCTTAAACGGATGACGTGGGTTTGAGATGGGTTATTTATTTATACGCCGAAATGAAAGTGTCGCGTTAAAAAATATATGATATTTAAAAGAACGAAGAAAAAACTATTTCATACTTAACCCGAAACATGAAAAATATTTAGATTTTTTTTTCAGGACTTCAATTAATTTGTAAAGAAATAAAATGTTTTAGAATTTTGACATAAACTCAAACAATAATATGAAACGTCAAACCCATGAATAAAATATCTTGTATTCAAGTTGCATATTGTATATAGTTGCATATACAGTGTAACATGTGACATGTATTCACATTTTGGACATCAATGCACTCCATTTTTAGGGTATATATTCACGTCACGTATGATCCATTTGATCCATTTCAATGTTTTATTAAATTACTTAGTAAATTAATAACGCTTTTAAGAATCATAACTTAGAATAGTCCATCCAATAATTTGGAACTTATTTAAATAAATCGTCGAACAATCGTTTCTTCAGAGTAATATTATAAAAGCACGTTCCACTCTAGATAAACTGCATATTTTTTAGTTCAATCTTTAGATCTTAGTAACGAGTCTGCTTGAATTTTAATTTATCAAATATCTATTCTATCTATTTTACTGTTCATAGAGATTTTGACAGCAACAGAAAATACAAAAATATTTAGGGCCATATATTAACATACAACAATTGACAACAATGTGCAACAAATATCAACAAACTATTATAACAGTTAACATATCTATTGAGTAAACTTTTAGATGAGTACCTGATCCGTCGGCGGCGCATTTCATGAGTTTGTCGAAATCAGCGATGCACTCGGGCTTTTCAATGACAGCGTCGATGTCCAAGTAAAAGTTGCACGCGTCCATACATCCGGACGTGACGTTCTGTTCAATACAACACTGCGTCACGTTATGCGAGGGCGCCATGTTGTGGATGCGAACCGAGACGGCTTGCACCACGGAGCCGAAAGCGTTTTCCGCGTGGCAGAAGTAATCCCCCTCGTCCAGTTCGGACATCTTGCTTATCACTAGGCGCATGGTGTATTTACTCTTCTCCTATGAAAAAATACTTCGCTGTCAGATAAGCCGAATTTACGATCCGGAAAATTGCGTGGATGCAGTCTATTTCGGGGGTGGAGTGACAGTTAAGAGTGTACTGATAAAGACACAATTTTCTTCAACATTACTTTAGTGGAGCGAAAATGGTGAAAAAAATATGTTATGTTTATTTTTCCACATATGTGCACAGACAATACCCCATTCAGGGGTATAACACGACCAAGACTAGTTTTCATTTAATACAATACTATTATAATATATACCCCAGTAAATTATTTCTTTACAAATACCATCCTGAGAAGCGTTAATTAGTAACAAAAAAACAACTACTGGTGCTGGCTGAAAACTAGTTAGTTAGTTAGTCTTATCTAGTTAGATAAGACTGGCTTCGATCAGTGGTGTAGCTACATTTTCAGCGCTTTAGTGCAAGTAAAACCGCTGCGCTCTATTTTTTTGGTGAAATTTGTTTCTAATCGAAAAACGATATGGCACCTTTCACAAAATTATAGTTTTCCATATGTTATCTTTGGTGTTGTAATATTATGTTATGCCTTCCATATTATCTTTTCAAACTTTGCGTCTCCCTTGATTCGTGCGCCTGGAGCAAATGTTCCAACCACTCCACGGCAGCTACGTTACCGGCTTCAGCTATTGTTAATAGCTTACTTCAATTAAATGCAATATCAGAAATCATAAATATAGGTCGTTTTTATTTGGTGTCAGATGTACTTGTAAATAAATCTACCATTACAGTAAATATGGTTTTATTATTGTTCACGATAATCATTAATAAGCCACTTGCTCTGTTTATACTCTATGATCAATAATATGACACATTTTGGTAGCCGATCGGAGAATTCAATCAATAGCAAGTGATGTTATCGACTATTTTTTAGTTCAATAAAAGTATATCTGCAAATAAAAACATGTAAACCATATCATCACCTTAATTCTTTAATTAGAATATTAATAATGCCTTGAAATAAAAAACAATTCTGTTTTTAATTTCACTACATTCAATAAAAAAGAAAAAGTTATATGGCCAGCATAAATAAAAAAATATGAATTTTATTTTATCATTGGCTTTGTGAGTCAACTAAATTATACCGCATTAGTTTTCTGTGTGCTACATATAATGTTTATTTGATTTTTTTTACTTAATATCATCAATCAATCACTCGCAAATCATATTTGACAAGAAAAGCCGATTATACAGAAACATTTGACCCACTATGGCAATGGCTAAATTAATATACACTCGGCAGGATTATCGTAAAAATATGGGCCAAAAGAATTTCTTTGTTGGAAAATATAACAAATTGACTATTTGTAATTATTTTTTCAAGTAAGCCGGACCATTTGCGATTATTTGTAATAAATAAATATTCCATAATATAAAATAATAATTAGTAAAACTTATCCTAAAAATGTATTCCTCTTTTTATTGGATGTATTTTCCGGCGATACAAAGCGAGGAGATTTGTGGTTTATTTACGTGAAACAAATAGTTGTTCTACCGCTTTTTATAATAAAAGCGAGTTAAAAATTAATTAGATTCAGCATTTAATAAAATTCAATAAAACATAACTAAACATTTTCTAGTAATAGACATAACATAAGAAATCAATATTTTTTTTGTTGTTGATATTTTTGCTTTGTATGTTGAAAAAAAATGATCAGCCCAAGTGAAGATTTTTTAATAGAACTTTTTTTTTCATTATGATAGAAGTTATAAGCTAATTGTTCAACAGGCTATATAGTAATTATGTTTTACTAATGTTTCATACAAAATAAGCTAACTAAGGATAACTATTGGAGTTTTTAATTTATATAATTTTAATCCTCATAGAGTGATGTTTAAAAAAAATTTTGATGTACAATAACAGAATTTTTTTTAAATGCATTCATTAGATATAATATTTATACACCTTTTTTAAAATAAAGGTTTAAATATATGGTGTTTTGCTCAGGAAATAGATACTTTATCTATTAAACCTATTAAAATATCTTCACCGGTATTTAATAGCAAGATTCAAGTCAGGGTTAGGCCAAATAAACATCATAGAGACTACTCATCTTCACTTACAAGGTAGTAAATTATTACAGTAATATCCTTACTTCATTATCAGGCTGGAGATTAATGTTATATTTAGGTCCTTGTATTACGGGAACGCGCCCAAGAGGATCTCTCCAGAATGCCATTTGAGGTTGCGGTAAGGCTGTCACATTACACTCCAGCACTGCGGAGCCTCCAAGTACCGCCATTGTCATTGCGCTGGCTTGCACCACAGGTACATCTATATCAAATACACATTTCTCCTGTTAATGTTCTAACATTTCAAGGATTACTCGATAACCTCAATACTGAACTTGGTAAGCATACTTAAGCCATGCACAAATATTAACACTTCGTTGGCAGGACATATTACGATAACAAATAACTTGTGAATTGTTTCAAACTCAAAATTATTTTACATTAGAAAATATTTTTATTCTGAAATTATACATCAGCTTACACAGTACATATATTATGTATAGGGTGCGTTTTATGCTCCAAGCCGATGGAAAATGCATTGCAGCACGAGCTGCGTGTGATATGGCACCGTCTTATTGGAGTCACTTATGCTGAAGCTCCAATTGATCCAATTCGAGCACAAAAAAGTTAACCATGTTTCATGATAGTCATCATCAGTAACTAGCTCTAGCATCGTCAAATGAATATGTTCCAATGATGGACTTAATTGTAATATGAAAAATTACCCCACAAAAGTATTAAAGTCGTTGGTGTATCAATTAAGGATTTTCAGTGCCCAAATAGCGGCTATTATGTTTATTAAGTGCGCTAAGTAAAAATGTGCTTCATAGCTCATTTTCACCAAAAATTTGGTATTTATTTAGTTATTTTTTAATGATTTCAACACGTTGTAACGGCACTAGATGCTACCCAATAAATTTTTACTGATCACTCTCCACGACCGTAAAAAATATAAACTGAAAAATATCAGCCAAATCAAAATACCAGTCAAACAAAATAGGCCTGGAATATAAAACGCACTCTATAGTAGTTGTAGTTTGAACCTATTTTATTTCTCGTAAACACTTTTGATTTCAAAAGCTTTACCAAAAGCCATACGAGTATAATTCATATATTATATAAGGCAATGTTAAAATACGCTACAAGTAAAAATACTTAAAATTAACTTTGCATATTTTATTGCCGATGATTTGATTCAAACTTTAATTTAATGAAAATTTTAGACAATCATCAATTTACAATATTAAAGTTACTATGATTAGAATTATTAATAAAGTTAATAAGGCTATTTTATAGTATAAAAATATGAGAGTTAATTAATTTTTAGTTTCGAGATTATCAATAAAATGTTATTCAACAAAACTTTTAATAATTATGTTGGATATTTTTCAAAGGAAATTCAGTTAACCACGAAGTATATTTGATTAAAATAAAAAATAATTATTTATAAAGTATATCTGTAGTTAAAATTTTAATAAATTTACGAAAGAAAGTTTTTTTTCTTTTAAAATTTATTGAAATACATTCAAATAATCAGCTATTTTTGTTGGTTCTATAAAATTCAGCTAAATTGAAAAGATATACAAAAAAGAACATAAAAATAGCTAGCTTATCATCGCTTAAGACGTTAAGATGTTTTCGCGTTTATAAAGAACTTTTGAAATTAAATTTTCCCGTGTAAAGACTTCAGAAAGAGGATAAAACAGTTCATATTTAAGCATAAAACTAATTGGCTTTAAACTAGAAGCTCTCTATTCATTTTTGCATTCGCATTGAGTTTATTTAATGTAAAAGCTTTTAATCAGAGTAATCCGATTGCAAACTTACGCGAAATGGAAATTTTTCTTGAAGCTTGCATAGGAGTACCGTACCCGTTGTCGGCGTAACACGAAATTTGATCCATCTCTCGTGTGACGTTGTGAATTTTCGTAACCATATGTCGTGTTATTTCTTGGCGTATAAGGCGACCTATTTTCGGGGAAAATATTGTCATGAAAAAAAATATGAGGTTATTTTGACAGGTTGTATTTTTAAGTTTTATGTGATGTTGTCTTACCAGATATATAGAGTGATATTGTCGGCATAGGCGTCCCCATCGCTATGCATAAAATTGTCATGCTTGAACCTTCCATTACTAAATTCACCGGGTGAATTGTTGGGGACTGAAATATATAAAAAACATTTTTTATATTACACGTTTATACCATAAATGATTGAAGAACAGTAAAATAACACCCAATCTTGTATTTAACGTATCTTGAAGTCAATAATTACATTTACAAAAAAATATTTTCAGTAATTGAAAGTTTACTTTATTCTAAATTATTTAAAACTGGTAAACTTCCATATCTAAGATCACTGTTAGCGACCCGGGTTTCGCCTTTCGGCATCTTCAGGCTACATTATATGTGTTTTAAATAATTTATGATACATTATTTTTTGGTAAATATATGGAATTTAAAATCAGTTTAAAGTATTTTTACAACTTTTCTAGTGGACACAAGGAAACCAATGGGACTTATATATCTTAAAATGTTTAAGTATTTCAAAAAAGGGATTGAAGCATCATATTTAAATTAATCAAATACATTAAAGCGGCATTGATAAGCAAAATCATATTAAATATAAAGATCGATATTTTTATTTGGAATGAATAGTAGAATGTAGATTAGTTTTGAACGAAGATTAAATTAAATGTATATTATACATAAAAAAATATTAAGGTCAAGGAATAAATACTTGGAACAAATAAAGTACGTTTTAATATTTTTAGAAATATAATTTAATTATAATAAATATAGTATAATAATATCCAATAATAATTAAAACTTAAAATTAAACATATGCTTAGAACAAAAAATATCTCGTACGTAAACAAAATTTGTTCCAGTATTAAATTTCAACTTTTGAAACCAAATTAACCTTTTGGTAGATTTCGGCTTATTTCAAGGTTGGTCGTTTTTTATAAAAAGACAAAAAAACTAAATAATATGAGATACAAAGAGCTTTTGAAATGTCAGGAGTTTCTTTCCAGAAAAATAAAATGAAAATATTTGAAACTCTTTGTAAACTAGACCACATATAATGCAAACATATATTTATGCTAGTAGAGATTTTATTTAAATCAGGGTGAATGTTTTTGAGGATTTCTTGATTTGATTTGCCAATTATTTAAATCATAACTTAACATTGAACGCATGAAATTTTTTGTTCAGTATATATTTGAAATATTTGAATTTTGTATCGTAAAATAAAGAAATTTTCACATCGATAACAGAGTGATTTCCATGTTCACTAAATTTGGACACCATTGTGTTATACAATTCGGAAAAAAGCGGTTTTCCTTCTTATATTAAACAGTTCAAGAATAGATTAGAAAAGTACCTCAACGAATGCTGGATACGCCGGGTCCGTCCAAACGATTAATGTTTCGGATGGCGGACTGGTGCCTTGTGGTATTTGAGCTTTCACATAAACAATATACTGCTTGTTTGGGGTCAACCCCTCCAACGTGTGGCTTGTTACTGACGTGACTTTTGAAGAAAAATGCTCCTCTTTTGGCTGTTTATAGAAAAACCTACGAAAATTTGTTAATTTAGATATGTGTTTTGTTAATCAATACATAAACGGGTATTTTCTATATACAATAAATTCACCATGATTCAAAATAGAGATTGAAGTCAATACGAGCTTTTATTGCTTCTATTACTATTAAAAAATCAATTGTATTGTATAATATAATAACAAAGCTCGATGTTAATTTAGTTGTATGTATTGTTAATCAATATATTAAATGAATCACGTATTTTCTATGTATAATAAATTCACCATAATTCAAAATACTGGTTGAAGTTAATAGGACGTCTAATTAGTCATATATATATTAAAAATCAATTGTTTAATGTTGTTTCAAAACTCCATAGTCCAAAAATAAAGCTCGACTAAACAGATAATTGCTTAGATTTTTATAAGAAGTAATAAATGAAAAAAAAAAAATCCAAAATTTCACCGAACGTCGACCCGTTAGCGTAGAGGTCAGCGTGTGAGCATTATATGCGGGGATTACCAGTTTGACTCCCACATTTTTCAGATTTAAAATATCCAAAATGCACGACCATTGGATTGAGAAATTGTCTGACAAACAATTATCATTGAAAATAATTTGTCATATTTCCACATTGTAAAGATACATTTGCTCTACTTTCGGAGCAGAAATGGTAAACAAATTTAAAGATAGTTTTATTTATTGTATTTCGGAACTATACCACTCAAATAGTGCTTTCGAGAATCCTCTCACACCATTTAGTCATTGTTATTTTTGAAAAAATATTAAACAATAATTTTACATTAACATTAATAGCACATATTTTTAAGTAGAAGAGATATTTTATGTGATAAGAAATCTACTACAGTAATATATAAATATGCTAATTATAGCTACAAATAATAATGAAAAAATAAGTTTTAACAAGTATTGATACTTTAACAAACTTGTAGGTTATAAATTCCGATGGGTGGCTGAAAACTGGAGGCTGCCAACTAATTGTGATCCAGGTTGCTGAATGACCAGATACTGCAAGTGAATGCGGAGACGAAGTCAAGCCAAAGTATTCCTGAGTTCTATCTATAGAGAAAACGAGACCATATTATAAATGAATTCCTATTAACCTTCATTTTTGAGTGACATAATGATAAACTAACTGACATAAATATACAATAAAGGGATAAATAATTTAAGTAAATCTGAATCGAGTTTTAATTTTTTAAGGCTCTTGAAAATTTACGTAGCCGAATATATTTTTTTTTTATTTAATCAATAAAAAAAGACTAGATTGAATTGGTTTATTTGATAAATGCACGTAGCAAAAATGAATGGCTTATAAATCGACATACAGCAATAGAAGATGATATAGCGTATTTATAATTTATCATTGTTTGGTAGTAATTTCGTGACCGCAATAGCTATTAACAAAACAAATAACAGCTATTCTATTTATTGATGATAAATGAATATATCTCTCTCTTCTTCTGCAGAACTTCCAACTTTTAAGTTTCCAAATAACTTTTTATGATAATATGATAACGAAAAGACTTTTTTATGAGCGTAACAATATACACGACTGGAAGTGTATAGGCATCAGAAGTTTAAGTTAATTGAGTGAAATTATTATAAAAACCACTATCAAAATCATAAAAAATAATGGTTTAAATTTAAGAATCAAAATTAACATTTTAAACATTCTACAACAGAGAAGCTTTCAATATATAATTTTAGAATATTAACATATTGATAATATATTGAAAATTACGACTTGGAAATAGTGATCACCTCCGTTGAGATACATACAGCGTATAATGACAATACACAAACAACGCTAACGTCATTTTATATTATACTTTAGCATCCCAGTCGAGTGCTATCATGTTGAATATACACACAAATGAATGCATTACCCCAAGCTAAACTTAAAGCTCAAAATTAAGCATTGAATAGCTTTGTGTACAAGCAAACTAAAATAAATAATTACTTCTATTTATAAATACTTATTGTTAATTTCAAAACAAAAAAGTACTTTTTCATTAAACCTATTATGCATAGATAAAATTATAATATTATATTGTTTATCGCAGCCAACAAAACCAAGAAATACGATAAATTTAATACATAACACCATAAATAATATGAGTTGCTTTGTTTCACAGAATTTGATTTACGAGTTTCAACTTTACTCAATTTTAAGGCGAAAGAATATATAAAAACGGCAAGTGGAATAATGTTCATAGCGGAGAGAATTTCTTGATGATATTTCTGTTCATTTGATTAATGTACTGAAGACACAATTTTCTGTTGCCAGAATAGTTCATGTTTATAAATCATGGCTTACTTTGCATGGTTGTATTGATTAAGAGAATGCTCGAGGGAAGGGATGATCCATGAACATTATGCGCCGTCACAAAAAGTTTGTACAGAAAGCCCGCCGCCAAGCCGGACAGTTCAATCAATGTATCAGTCACGTTTATTTGCTACAAAGAAAAATGAAATACAATACACATTATTTAAACGAACAAGAATAACTTTGCAAATTTTGCGTATCGAAAGCTTTTAGTTGGCTTGATATTATTGACATATGCCATACTACTAAATCAGTTAAATGTATTATCTTAAAAAGGGCAGAAGCATAGTGTAACAAATAATAAACCAAAGATATTTTTTGTGTTAAATATCGCTTAATAAATATTAAACATTCTGATTGTTTCCGTATTCTTTACTTAGACTTTAACTTTTTTTAGTTATGTTTGCTCTAAAAGTGGAGCATACGGATCTCTGCAGTGTGAAGACATATTTTGACAGATTAATTTTCACGAGAATTGTCTGTCAGACAATTTTTCAACCCAAACTAAAAATTAGTCCTACGTTTTCAGATTTTTCTAAAATCTGGCAGATGTGAGAATCGAGAAAGTATTTCCAACGCGCAAACCAACCACAACGTCACCGGAAAGAAGTATTAGCTAGTAATTCTACACAGTGTAAAGATGTCCGTTCCAAAAGTGAAGTGTGTAGATCTCCGTTTATATGTTAAGACATATCTTGAGAAAAAAAAATCACAATTACTACTTTTCTGATAATTGTTCAGCCCAATAGGCATCCAGTCCCACGATTTCGGATTTTTTTTTAACCGGCAGATATGAGAATCAAACTCTCTTTCTCCGCATGCTAGGCGCACACGCGAACGAGTATCATTCAATCAATATTATACATTACAATTTGTATTATTAACATATAATTATTTATTATTAACCGATATAATAAATCTTTTTTAAAACCATGTTTCTTCGGAAATTAGAAAACATGGATCTATTGCATTGAGAAAACATGTGTTGACTGAGTTTTTTAACAATAATTTGTTTTCAATCCATTTTTTAGTCTATGGGCATACAGTCCTGAATCTTTGGATTTAAAGAAATTCCTACAACTGATGCAATCAAACACGCAACTTCTAAGCTACACAGGACTATTAAATTTATTACACTTCAACTATGTTATATTAAACTCATAACTAATATTAATAATACGCACATTGTTATTTAATTCTATCATAAATAAGTGTTTTTTTTATAAATGATTCATATTACTAACTGAAGTGTGAATACTCGCATGGTAAATAATGTTAATAATCTAATTCTTCACGTACAGAAATCTTTATATTGATAGTTATTTTGTAAATACGATACTTCTGGTACTGAAACGTAAATCGTTACCAACCAGATATCAAAATTTATTAAAAAACTATGTTTAATTAAATAAATGCTTACATTTTCTAACTGCAAGTGCTCTCCAAGATCACTTTCATTAAACATATTTTCAAAATGGACTACATAATAAGTCACATTAGCACCATCTATCGGTTGTGACCATTTTAATCGTATGCTTGTATTAGTTAATATAGTTCCATACAACTCTTCTACCGGAGTAGGCAGTAGATCAGTACCTAAAAATCAAAGTAAAATAATATTCACAAAATGTGTATGCTAAATATATATAAATTATGTTCTCGATATGGTAAACGGCAATAAAACTTTTCATACCTTCTTCAAAGCATTGAACGATATTCCCTATGAATGGTATACATTTTTTTGTGATATTTTGTGATGTGTCGTGAATAATTCCTTTACAAATAGGCTGGCAAGATTCTGAGACGCCTCTTCTTTCACAGCATCTTTCGTGGTTGCGGCCTAAAAATATACATTTTTTACGAAAAGTTTTTCCAAAATACATCAAGTATAATGGTTAGAGATGTTAAATAAGCAGGCATAGACAGATCTCAAAGAAGGTACTGGGTCATGTTCTTTGGAAATCATTTTGCAATATACAAGACGTATTTTAAGGTTAAAAAATAAACGCCCGTAAATCATAATTGAATTTACAAAAAAAATCACAGTTAAAAATAAAACCCTTAGTATTAAATTTATGTATCTATTTTAATTATACAAAAATATCATGTAAAACAATAATAACAGAAGGAAATTAATTCTGCTGGATTAAATTTATGGTGTATTTATATAAAAGCTCTTCGCTGAGGTAAGCTTTTTTTCCATACTGTCAAGTCTTATTTTGATGAATTGTTTTTAGTTGTAGTAAAAAAATATCACCAAAGTAAAAATTGATTAAGTGAAATAAATAAGTTAGCTTTTATATAGTAATATTATTCGCCAGTTTTAAACATAATCCCGTGATATATTTGTGATACTGACGTTTATTATAGGCAGTGGATTGAACCTGTAAAATATATTCAAAAATGTTAATACGCCATAAGGAGGACCAGTTCATAACTAATCAACTCAGCAATTATACTTGGAGATTCAAACGAAACTAAAAAACTGAAATTGACGTATGAATATACGTTCTTATTATAAAATGAAATGCCAGACGTCCCAAAACTTATATTTAAATATTATAGCAAAATACTAAATGCTTCTAAAAGTTATGAGAAATATTTTTTAATATTACAAATAAATTTAAATAACATTTTACAAAAAAAATATATGGTACGTTAACTAAAATTAAACTTGTGTCTAAATTAATTAAAGTTTTGATGTTTCGTATTCAATTTACGGATCAAATAATACGCTTTTTGTTTGGAGTATTTTTTTTTTAAATTTAATAAATATTTTTCTGTAATTTTTTTTTTGGTTTAACTAAGAAAAATATTGGAAGCGTAAGATTATAATTCGTCTATATTTAGAAGAGTGGAATGCCAAATAAATATTTATTTTATTAATAAAACGATACTTGCGAATTCGGCTCAAGGGCGGGTGTAATATTATCTACCCTTTGGAAAATATGGTAATCTACCTCCAACTCCGCATCGTAATATTTTGTGAAACTCTTGAGTGCAAAGGGCAGCTAATGATTTCAGATCCGACATTTTGGCTTCGTAGGAGCACAAAGCCATACACACTTCAGAGAGTGACACGGCCACACAGCATGATGTCATGTTATAACTTAACGATTTTTTGATCTCTTCCTCCAGCAGCTGTTGAAAAAAGGTCACCCATAAAGATATAAATACGCCGATATAAAAAAGTGTACTTCAATATTACTTCTAAGGAAAACGAGTTACCTTGCTTTGAGTTTTGAAAATAATTCTGGCAGATGGTTCCCCGATACCGTGCGCATTAACTGGATTTATGAACACTTCATATTCTTTATTTGAATCCAGGTTTTTCATTATATACGGAGAATGTATCTGGGAAATAAAAAAAATATTCCTTTATCGACTTTTAATGAAGTTTTACAACGGTATTTTATTTGCAATATAACCTACACAAATTTGAAATCATTTTCGCTCTACACAGTGTGAAGATAATTACTCCGAGAGTAGAGTATATGGATCTCCGTAACGTAAAGACGTCTTGACAGATTATTTTTCATTAGAATTGTTTGACAAAAAAATACTCAATCCAATGGGCATGCAGTTATGTATTTTTGGATTCTTAAAAATCCAATAGATGTGGAATTGAGCACGCATTTACCGGATTGATGGGAGCGTACGCTAACTTCTACGTTACCGGGGAGACAAAATACAATTTCAAAATATATTTGTTGCGTTTTTCTCGCAATCGATAAATTTTGGCTTGGACGTCTTCTGCTTAACCACATTCATCTATAAATAATCTTTTGATTCATTTCGCAATAGAGATACTTGTAACTTACATCAATAAAATAAATCCCTATTTACAACTATAATTTCCCCTGATAGTCTTTCCGTTCATCCATATATTATACAAATAGACTTTCCTGTTTATGGTTCGGAATTAAACCTGTGAGTAGTATCGTTATGTTTACTTATAATAGCTTATAATAACTCGAACCAACTTTTTAATGACTGAATACCGATCTAGTGAAGTGCTTTTGTTATGTCATTAATCCTTTTCCGTTCGAAGCATACTTGTTAATATTGAACAACTATTACACAGTATATTATACTTTCAAGAGTTTTTGACACACATTTGATTTGGGTTGATATGACACGCTTATGTTAGGGACATTTAAAATACATTGGTGGTAAATGAGTTCATTATTAATATACCGTATAATAAATATTGTTTTATACATTACTATTCAATACAAATAATCTTAATACGCAGCCATTATCAATTCTAAAACTTCAAAATAAATTCTACTACTTAAACTTTCATAGACGTATCTAATAACAGGAATGGATTTTATAGTAATTTACGAGGGTGGATTTACTTTATATGAAATGATAAATTAAAGAAAATAAAATTGTGTGTATCGAATGAAATATTTTAACGTAAACATTCTTTATAGTTTACTATCGATTAAATAACACTAGTTTAAAACAATATCTGTTCCGAATATGAAATTTTTATGAAGCAATGCAAAGACCTCTCTCGACAGATTTTTTTTTCAATATATGGTGATCAGCCAAACGCTTTCCCCTCCACCACCCGCTATGCAACTATAACCTTTACGCATACTTATACCGTGGTGTAATAAACGTGATACACTATTTAAAGTACCAGTGTGTCATGAGCAGTTTCCCATGGTTTTGTTCTAAGTGTTTAGTTTGAACATTATAAATTACAAAATGAAATTATTCACCCAACCCCTGATTTTTTTATTTATAATCGATGTATATACCTATGCACATATTTTAAATTCTCATATTATTTAAAATTACTATGCAAGCTTAAAATCTCGACAAACTTATATAACACAATCATGCAATCGAATGATATTATATTACCTTCTTAATAAAAGAATATTGTTTATCCTCACTCGACAACTTTCTAAAGTGCAAATTATAATATTGAACAGTATCTCCTAAGGTCGGTGGTGCAGACCAATGAAGAACCACATAATCTGTGGCAATATTGGATACGTGAATTTCTGACGGAGGACCTGCCAGTACTCCATATCCTTGAAGCAGGCAGTTGACGTAATCCGACATATAGTCAAGACACCTGAAAATAAACTAGATAATTACATACAATATTATAACGAAGTTAAAATTTATATCATAAAAAACCCGGGTGTAAAAAGCTGTGAGTACAAAGTTTGTCACGTTTTCTGTGTCAACAGTTCGATCGAGTTAATAAATACACGTTTAGTTGTTTATTTTATTTTTTCACTTTTGTGAAAAATAATACTAGATACAAGCTTCTTGGCAGTACGAAATGCTGTCTTTATGTAAACAGTGTTGCCAAATAGAAGCCGTCGATGTATTACTTTGCTTTGAAATCCTTTATGATGGTGTCTCAAAAGTATTTTTCCAAATAAAAATTCTAAACGAAATTCTGAGAACTGCTCCGCACGTTTTATGGTCGCTACCATTTTTCTCGGATATTTTCTTTTAATTGCTCCAGGAAAGGAAGGTTGTCTCTGTATAAGTTTGATTTAATGTATTCTACAATAAAAAGTTCATTGGTGTCAAGTTGGAGCTAATTACAGGCCATCTTATGTTACCTCGCCCGCTTATTAATTTTTCAAGAAAAAAATCATGAACAATAATTAGAGACATGTAAGACGAGATGATGCTTCATTTTGATGAAATCGTGTGTTTCGATTAAAACTAACAAAATCTTCTTTAAATCAATTCTGGTGAGCGAAAATTGAAAAAGACTTTTGATACACTTTGTATTACACGTGTAGTATATACGCATGTGTAGTGTATACGTTATGGCCGCTAAATTAGTATCGTAGGACTACGATGTGCCCACATTAATTTCATACATTATTAATAATTATCATTATTATACCACTGGGTATACTAACTTAAACCAAATGATGTTACTATTTCTCATATACACAGAAATTCTCTCTGTACATGTTGCGTTGATTTTGATGACGATTAATACTTTATAAAGCAGTGCTTCCTCATCAGAAATATGTCAAATATTTGCGGTTGAATATTTTTGTCATGAATTGCTCGAAATGTTTCACGATTCATTTTTTTTTTTGATGATAAATCTTCAACCAAAAACATATTCAAATTTAATGTAACCATAATTCGACTACATTTATTCAAATAGTTTAACTGAAAAAACTATGCCTATAAATGAGTAATAATATAGTATAGAGAGAGTGAAATGTGTAGAGACTAGTTTAGGATTTGTTATTGTAAAAATAGTTTATGAACCAGAGCAATTTTAATGTAAGTATCGGCGAGAAGTTATGCCTTTCCATTTACCTATGATCCATAAATATACTTATTTCAAATAACCAGTAAGTCTTCAACCATGTGCGTAAAACTCTTAATTCGTTTTAGTTTGACATCGATGACGTCAATACAAGTATGAATGATTCGCTTTGTTTGTTACAATATATTCAGTCACATACAGTATTTGTTACTTCATTTTTATACGGGAACTATTTGCTTCCGCATATTTTTTGCTTGAAAATTGTCTCAATAAATGAAAAGATTAATTATTTAATCAATTGTTATTCTTATAATTTGAATTTGAATGCGAGAAGTATGATATGATATGTATCATAATATGCAGAATATTGTTTACAACCATGAGCTTTAAACATTTTTAACGTTAACTATATTTTAAATTTCAATTCCATTACTTTTGATATTCACAGAACTCAATGCGTTGCCAATATTTTAGTTGGTTTCTAACGACTATAATAGTTATTAAAAATCACTTTTAATGATTATATGAGTATTCATAACATTTTAATATTTTCATTATTTTTAAACAAAATAATCGCCTAAATAATACTCGTTATTTAAACTTAATATTGACAATAATGGCATGTTCTCTATAATTATCTGTAGAAAATATAATAATAATAATGCTATTAGTAGGGAAGCAATTGTAATGAACTATCGAATTGAAGGCCAAATACTGTATACGTTCTAACCGGCCTTAAGTCACGACTTGATAAAAAAAAAAACAATTATAACCCTTTCACGTTGCAATGATCTTCCGAAACATTCATTTTATTACACAATGACTATATTGTGAACATATTTTCGTCATCAAAAATAAATAAAGTATCCCCAAATAGGTTATATTTCAGGCGTTTACTTAAAATGTACCATATAAAAAATAATAATAAATATTTTATATTCGGACACATTGTATATTGTCGTGATTTGTTTAGACCTGCACGTGTTTTTTAATAGGGCAGTAGTTGAATAAAATTTCATTTATTTTGCAAGTATAAATTCGACATGGTGCAAGACTTTTATATTTTTAAAATCGTTTGGTTCTTTTTAATTTAAATATTTCAATGACTAATATAATATAACAATACATATTATTAGTGTATGCATCAAATTACATCCCTGCTGTTTATCTAATAACGACAATAGAGGTATGGACTTCGATTGATACGTTTATAATGATACCAGCAGAGAAAGGGTTAAATACCATACTTATTTTATCTTTATGAAAATTTCAATTATTTTTAAATTCTTTACAGCACATTGATAGTTCTATTATTATTATTATATATATATTTTAAGAGTTGCAAAATTGTGTGGAATGGCATGTATTCTGAAAGATACGTCAAAATGGAAATGAATGTACAGTATGTAACCCGATAATGTCACTTTACAGGGTGTTCATAAAGCATGTTGCATTCAAGACGATAATTTTATCATATGTAAGTTTTGCACTTTAATTTGATAATAAAAATAACTTGAATACAATTCGGAATCAAAACATTTATGAACTCAGATATTTTTAATTTAATATATTGTCATCAACGGAAAATACTTCCCAAGTGGTCAATTTTACGAAAATGAGTTAAATATGACATCGCATAGAGTTTTAACTATTCTACCAAGTCTCCTTTTTGTTATTAAAAATAATGTTTTTGTAGTAATTTAAAAAATGTAATCATAAAATAATATTTATCTCCCATGAGCTCTATATATTATATATATAGGAGCTAGGGACTTCAATATTTTTTTTGTTAATGTTTTTATTTGTGAATCCTTGTATCTAAACCACGTTTTTTTTTCGACACTTAAATAAAGCAATCCATAACTCAATTACTAGTCTTGAATAATTACGCTTTTGACACATATGAGGCAGTTTCCCGCTAGCGAAAATATTATTCTTTATATGCTTTAATAAATATCTTAAGTAAAAACATTATGTTATAAACAATGTTTGTTTCAAATTTATAAAAAAAATTCATATGCTGTTGTATTTACTAAAATAAAACTGGAAAATAAATACATATACACGTTGACAACGTACAAACCATAAAGAAGTAGGCAGTTCAATTTTCGTTAAAAATTTCATCTCACATACAAGTGTGTGTTGAAAATAGTGAAGTAGTTTCGGACATACGTACTTTAAATGGGCATAATTTATTTTGGACACATTCGCCCGGCACATTTCCTGGCACAGTTCGGGCAATCCTCGACTTTTACAGCATGGTAGGTGATCATGTCCGTTTGCCAGGCAAGCAAACGCGTCCGACGCCCACGGGGCACAGTGCAAGAGATCGTTTTCCTAATCAAAATTTCAAAACAAGCCTTCAGTGTTTTCACGCGACTAGGCAATCTTATTTTATGAAAGGTCTGTGCGACCTTATTATTTTAAGTTTTCTTGAAAAATTCTAACAGCCCCAGGGAAAGCTTGTAACAGAATTGAAAGGTAACAGCTTAATAGAAAAATATAATCAAAAGCCAAAATATACAATTGGACATTGATATTACTCAATTCAATACTTTGAACTATTTACGTTATGCAGTATACAATGGTTATATTGCGTTTAAATTGTCAATACATTTATTCCTATAATATAATACATCAAGCTATATAAAATTTATTAAAGATTTAATAGTAAAACTATACTAAAATATTTTTACTCGTTGTACATACTTTAAAAGTAATAGCTATGGTGTAATATACAACGTATTGTTATTGAGTTTTTGTTCAGAAACTTCTTGTATTCATTTTAGTGAATAATTTATAAAATACGTATTACAAATAATATAATATTATAACTATAAAAAGTAGACTAATAATATTTCAATGGTTACTCTATGATTTTTTTGAAATCTTATCGGTTATCACACAGTTTTCTAAATATATAGATTTAAATTAAAACAAAATGTTTTATTTGAATTGAGTAACACGTAGGTTAATCAGTAAAGAAAAACATCTTTATATAGGTAAATGACAATTAGAAAATACTTTTGTTCAATATATATTTATATTTTATAGTAAAACACTTTTAAATTATAATATTCATTTATGATTTTACAGGTGAATTATAGTTGATGATACCTATATGGTCCCTGACAACTTTACGTAGACTAATTAATCTATTAACTGTGAAATATTAAAAAGTGTCATATTTACCCAATAAATCTAAAAATATCTCATTATTATAGTAAATCAATAAATATTACCTTGGCTTTTCCAGCATTTCTTGGATTACAAAACATATCTAGACAAGTTGCGTTTGTAATTCCTTTGCTAATACAACACTGTTTTGTGTCTGGTAGCCTTGGAGGCTCCGCTACTTTTAGAGGCTTTAAAATGCCCGGTGTCAAGGTTAATGATCTGAAATTACATGTTTTTTTAACAATCCCATTATATCATCTCATTGAGCTAGTGCATTAATGTCGTCATTGATACAAGTATTCGAATGTAGAAACAAAGTTACATACATTCAATTCAGTGAGTTAAGCGATATTATTAAATCTATTTAATATGACAACCAAACAGCTATTCACAATTTTAAAGTGAAATAATTATTTTATTATTACAACACAAACAAAAATAATTAACCAGAGTTATTACGTTTTAAAAAAGCAACACATTCTTAACACTTGTATAAATATTATCTAAATTGTATGAATGTCGATGAACCAACAGTTGTTATTAATTAACAGTATTTGAATTCAAACGACTCACCGGTGAGTCGGACGATGGCGTTCCTTGCACGCCAACGACTCACCCGTAAGTTGAGACGATTTCTCTTACTTAACACACAATATTCTAAATTTAAAAAATGGTTTCGGCATAAACTCATTAATTCATACGCATGATGCGAGGGCATACCAAGCATATGTGAGTTTTAAATTTTCTAAATCAAATTATTTTTCTTATATGTTTTAATATCTCGAAAATCTCTGGCGTACAGGGCAAGATCATATACATCGCGACTGGCAGTTAAAGAGTTAAATCATATCCCATAGTAGGATTTAATGGATAGGTGCCATTTTATATGGATCAGTGAGTTAAATATTTTATTATATCAATATAATGTCTTTAAGTAACATTTGTATTTAAAAGCAATGGTATGTACAATATAATCAAATTACCTTAATGCAACACTAGGCAGACTAGAGCCATGTGTGTTTATGGACATCGCTGTTATTTCATACATCGTAAATGAAGATAGGTCATTCAGTATGGTTGACCGCTTGTTGGATGGCACCTTCACTTGAAACGATTGTGCCTCCATGAGATCCGGATGCAGCGACGTATAGCTTTCAGGAGAGCCACTTGCGGAAGTGTCAAATGACGGAAGTGACGTAACGTTTATGACGTACTCGGTAACGGTGGCATAATTGGCTGCCGGCAGCGACCATGATACCTTTAATGACTTTTCTGTCAGAGGCTCAACGTCCAAGTTTTGAGGTGGACCTGGTAATAACTCTAAAAATAACATTAGGCATTAATAAACGCAGTTTCGAGATTGTAAATAGTATACTGCATTAAACTCGGCTTGATATTGACTGTAGAAAGAAAATTAGACGAAACCTTCAGCTTTTTTAAATAGCCTTTTTTTGATAATCATAATATATGAAACTAAATACACGTTAAAAGATATAAACTGAAAATACTGAATTAGATTCAAAATTTAGCTTTAAGTTTGTAAAAATGATAGCCTGTAAAATCTGCAACCAGAAAAATCAAAATGATTTCTACTAAATCAATTTCATTGTTTTTTCTTAAATAACTTATATCATAATTGGGTAAATAAAATATCAGTATTAGTCTTGTGCATTGCAAGGTTAAATCTACAATATTTTGATGTTGCCCCAAAATTATTAAATATGTATTTTCCACCTGTAAAGTTTGTTTTGAGTGGGTTACGTCCTTTTTTATTCCTAAAATCGATATGTTGAAGCTTATTTGTACAAAAATATTCAGTCTATATAATATTGCTTACAAATATGAAAAACAGTCATACAAATCAACGATTTAGCTTAAATTGGCTTGAAGTCCTGGTTTTTTTTTCACAAATCCACTTGTATAAAAATCATTTAATTGAATACTAAAAATGTTTAAATATTTGAAGACGAGATTTTAAACATTTTTTTTTCTCAAACTATTCACAAAAAGCAAGAACAGTAGAGTTTATTGCAATAATGTCACTAAGGGAGAGAAAGGGTGAGAAATTATAAAAATGTTCTGTAATAAATTCAGCTTTAATAGAATATTCTGTATATTCGCCTTTTAT
>JAGVSQ010000311.1:1519-43826 GCA_022683975.1 Rhyacophila evoluta
TATTGTATAGAAATTATTTTTGTACATTAAATATAAAATAATTTTTATTTAGTTTTAAGTAAGTACTGTAACAGATTTATAATATTTTTGTGAGTACTAATAATCAAATTTTAAAACTTTAGTATTGCTATATCATTGGATAATGCGAAAGATATAACACCAACTTTCAAATCTTGTGGTTTAGCGAGCATTACATTTTATGCAGAAACATTTAGGCAAATTTCATAATATAATTTTCAGAATAATTAAAATAATATATTAATGTTAGATTTCCTGGTATTTGTGACACCATGACATAATAATTGTAGTCATTTATTACATTAACGCACTTGAATATATATATATATATATATATAAACATACTTTTTAATAATTTGATTAGATTAAATTATATTTTTTGTTCATCTCAATAAACAATAATTTGATAAATCATTTTTCTCCATAAGTTCTGTAATCGAACTTGTCAATAGTCTATGGCATCAAAAACAATTTTTATATGTTGCCTCCTTCATACAGTACTAGATTGGCTTAGTGCGAAAGAGATAAGGATATAAATTATCTGCAAATAACAACCCAACTACCAACTGAATGCAGGAATTCTAGTCGCCAGCAGCCATCTGCCATTTTGTGTGATAGAAAGGAGATAAAAGATAATTTTATGGTGTATAACTTTTGCAAATCTCGGTTCGCCATTGATAATAAGATATTAAACCAATGTTTAAATGGACGCATCGTCCATTATTACTCAAGTGTCACGGGATGACGAACAACTAAATAATTATTCTACAGAAAGAGGTAAATACACTGATGCCTACACCTGTTAACTATTATTTTTCCCAAAGTTTTTAAAAGTATATATTAATTCGGAGGGTATATATGACGTTTTCAGCGTATCATTGTAACTCAATTATCGCCGAGACTACTTTTTCGTAATTATTATTTATATATAGTTTCAATTCTCTAAAAGGTAGGCGTGTTCAGGCTATTAAGGTAAACAAGCCCCGAAGGTGTATTACTTGGCGCCTACAACCTTGAAATTATGCATTGTTTTTATAATATTATTAATATTAGTTGACGTTTATCATAGACATTCAATAATTATTATCAATTCACTACGGTGTCGTCAAATAAGTGGTTTACTGCATAAACTAAAGCGTGTTATTATTAAAACTCTGGATTTGGCTGGGATTACTATCTGAAATGTCTAATTTATTTAATATCACTATAATATTAACAAAGCCATCACAAGTTTATATTATTTAAACGTTTATTCCACGGGAATGCTGCAACTTTTAAATTTATCGTTTCGAAATGCAATTTTTCACTCTATAGTACATCAAATGTTTCGGTTTTCGTAATATTCTAATTTCAAATAAAATGCTATTAATTACGTTTACAATTTCACATATATCAAAAGCTTTGTCTTGCAATAATCTTAACTTTTATTAGTCAATATTTACTATCAGTCACTCACTATCAATCGGATTTAAGTACATGCTTACCCTGCTTTTCTATATTATCAATGAATTCTTTAAAAATATGTCACGCATTTTCGAGATACTATTTACTGTTATGTCTCTTTAATATATCAATTTAAAATTCAAGTAGTGCAATTTGATTGACAATTTTTATTCTCTATATCAAAATTATCTATTTTAATTGCTATTTCAATCAAACTCACCACAAAATTTTAGTAAATAATGCTGTCAAAAGTCATACTCTGTTACTATAACTATGAATTTTCGGTAATAAAAATTTTTACTAATTAAACTATTGTAATCCAAAAAAATCTGTTACTTTATTCCAGTCAGTGCTGTAAGTATTAATGCCCTACAGTCTAATAATTAATATGTATAATGTAATTTTTTTAATGCAATTACCACCAAAACTAAATGTGCTTATTATAATATTTAAAAATAATGTGTGGACCAGTGTTTGGCAAACATTATAAATATTGAGAAAAAAATATAATCATGTTGTTTTGAATTGTGCTATTTTCAAGAAGGAAAAAAACTATCGCTGTAGCAATGCACCATTTCATAGTGGTATTTGGACCTAAAAATAAAAACAATAGTGATTTATCACATCTACATGATAAGTATCGCTCACACCTGTACGCTCATACTATCATAGCTTTTTCCAATAGAAGTGGAAAAAATCTGGCATCAATATTTTTCAATAATTTTGCCTACCTACTGGCATAGAGTATTTAATGTTTAAACACAATTTCAATCATGAAAATGGCTGCTGACGATTAGGATTTGAATATAAGGTGTAACATAATGAACAAGGGATTGAAATGGAACTTATTCATATCAGAATATTGCAAAGTCTTACTATATCTTATATTAATTCTCTGTGCATCTGCAAATATGAATAGTTTAATCTGCCATAATCTCTTGCCATGGGCTGAGTTTCGTTTTAATAGTAATCATGTTGAATGAATTACAGGCAATGCCACTGAACACAATGACAGTGAGGGCGCGGCGTGTGTGGGTCCCAAGAAAAAGTCGAGGGGGGTGGCGGGTGGAGGGAGTGGCGGCAGAGGGGGCTTCCTGCGCTCACTGCTATGCTGCTGGGGAGGTGGAGGGGGGCAGGGAAAAGGGCCTCCTTCCACTGCTCCGGACGGTACCCCTTCCTCCCCCCCGCAGCCTCAGGATCCATCTAGATGGCTCCTGCCTCCTGTCAAACATCAGGACATGCACAAGAAGTGCATGGTGATAGACCTCGATGAGACCCTCGTACATAGTTCTTTTAAGGTAATTGCTCTCTCCTTTTCCAGCGTATCCAGCAAGCTCTGCTGCGTCAAGGTGATAATGTTTGATTCAGTATTTATAAATGAGGAAAAAGAGCAAAGTATTTTAGGTCGTATTGTACTCCATACTGTTTTATTTATATACTTGACTGATTTTTGTCAAGCTTAACATTCTCGTGATACAAAATATTAACTAACGGAAACGCTCATTACTGAAGACTTAAATTATTAGTATTTTCTATTCAACACTCGATTTTTGTTAAATATATGCATACATATCTCACATGAATATTGAAGGATTATGTAAAACACATTGCAGTGTCGAATGACAAAATATTCAACAAATTAACAAAATGCGTAATTAAATTTGCACATTAATTTTTCCATGTCATAGTCGATTCATAAACCCACACATTTGTATTTGATATTATGTCAAATTTCAAAGCACTGATCATTGATGCCATGGCAAAATGAATTAAATATTTTTTTTTCATTCAGTGTCCTTGGTGATTAACAAATGTGGCTTTATACTGCATTGAATTATAAATATGTGTAATTTGAAAAAAAAATCAGTTTCCCAGGTAGCGTAGTTGGAAGCATGCGCGCCTAGCAATCTGGGGATTGCGGGTTCGATTCCCAATAGTCGAATTTTTTAAAATACAAAAATGCAGGACTGGATGGCCATTAGGTTGAGCAATTCTATGACAAACAATTCTTGTGAAAAATAATCTGTCAAGACATCTTTACATTGGGGAGATCCATATGCTCCTCTTTCGGAGTGGATATTTTCACACTATATATAAAAAAAATTGAAATAAAATAGCTCCTAATCTTTGCCAACAAATATTTTACAATATACTTGCTAAAGACTATTTTTTTTTTAGTTATTGAGCATATTTTATTAAATAGGTTGTGGCAAGTGCGATGTCATTATAAATTCACATATTTGTATTTAGTTTACTTAAATATATAATAATAGATCAAATTTGATTAATATGATCCGCATAATTATATTTCAATGACATGTCTCCAAATTACACCAGAGTATGTATTTATATTTCAACTTAAAAAATAAATCCAAACACTATGTGAAAAATTTTATAAAAAAAAAATATTTAAAAAAAACACTGACAAGTCAGCAAAATGGGTTCATAGGTGGATGATTGAACATATTATAATCCAACTGTGTCTAATATCAATGGTTGCCAAATTTTTTGACCATCAACCCTCGTGACATTTTCAAAAATTTACCCCACAGCTCACATTCTCCCACAATAATGTTACATCTACCACTTTGGCGACCCCTGTTTTATGTGGTAGCTATTGAAATTTCACAGCTGTAGTAGGTCAACATAAATGTTTGTAAATTACATTTTTTGTCCATTTCGACCTATTGAAATCGAAAATATGAAGGAACATTCAAGTATTGCTTATTGTAAATAAGTCTTATCGTATATGTTAATTGCTTACTTTATCTTATACCAACAGATATTGTCTCCTGTATGCATATCAATATCATACTCAATTACCTTTTAACCGCCTATTAAAAACATCTAAAGATCATTAAATTTAACAGAAAGAGACGGAAACATTAAAATTATAACCACTCTTAAATTCATTTGCATAAAAATAACTGTATTAAACCCTTTCGGTAGTATGGACATACATGTACGTCCGTGTGCCTTGTCACCTTGTTTTCAAAGTTATTCTTTTATTTTTCAATAAAATGTTATTATTTCATTTAAAACAAATCTTATATAGATTTATCAATGATATGTAGAATTCATTAAAATCATATCATTTATTTTTAGCCTAGAAACTTCAGCATTGTACAATTCTCTTATGCTCTTTCAAATAATTATTATGTTTTGTAAAGAAAAAAAAGATTATTTATATTGCTGTTCACAGAAACACATAAAATGTCATATATGTCAGTCCTTCACGTTCAAATTTGATCTAAAGTGCTCCTTTGATACCGAAATGGGAGCGGCCACATGTGGTAATTTTGGTGTGGTAATTTCAGTTTATTTTGTTCCTCGTTTGGAAATATAAGAGGACTGTTTACAAATCGGCATATCCTTTTGATGGATTTTATGATATTAGTTGAATTAAGAGTTTTGAAAGATTTTAGTATTCAAAATGTGTATGCATAAAAAATTTACTCACTAATGAAAGGATTAAGTACTCAAAGAATTTGTCGTAAACACACCAGTCAATGTTAGGCTGGCAACCAATATGCCAATAATCTGTAACTGGATTGAACTGTCAACTCAATAGCCACTTTAGACATAATGTATCTATCTAAAACTCTTTTTGTTCTAATTTAAATACCTAAAATTATTTAATGTGTAATGCTGTCTTTTTTTAACATTCAATATGAGTACTTTAACACCTGTTTTTCAATGTTAGGTTAAGTTTTTGGACCAATTCCAAGAATGCTTTTCATATTAATAAGATAATGAATTTGGTCGATATTGTTGAGGCCATTTTAATAATAGTCATTACAGTATTTTCTTGATCTGGTTTTTAATAAGCCCTTTTGCTTCTTCTTCTTCTTCTTGGGTAAAATCTAACCAGCTAGTCTTTATCTTGTATGCTGTTATAGTAATTATTTTCCAACATAAAAATTAACATGTCCCATTTCGAAATAACCAGCAATATGTCAATATTATAAAATAAATCATAGTTTATTTGACCTGTAAACTGTGTTATGCTCTAGATGTACAATTTGAAGGTTAGAGGTAATTTTACCAAATGGCCTGCTCTATTAATCACATGTGGGTACTTCTTTCATTTTTTTATTAAATGGCAAATGATTGTAGTAGTTTTTCAAAATACTGATTTAATCAGGAACTTTTGTATAGGTATATAAGTTGCAAGTTTTTTCATAATAATATCCAATTTTGTTTTGCCATAATAGTGTAATGTCATACTATAGTACTCTATGTACTTTGTGTTTGGGATAATAAGCGATTTCAAAAGTTTTCTATTCAAAATATTTAGGAACCACTGACATCAGATAGTAGGTGTGCAACATGTTTGTGTTAATGAATGTATGCTAAATTATTTCTTGTAATATTGGAGAGGGTACACTGTTATTCATAAATTTTGAATTATTTTGCAGCCCATAAACAATGCAGACTTCGTAGTGCCAGTAGAGATAGACGGCACTGTCCACCAGGTGTATGTTTTGAAGAGGCCTCATGTGGACGAGTTCCTCCGACGGGCGGGGGAACTGTATGAATGTGTCCTCTTTACGGCCTCTCTCGCCAAGTATGCGGACCCCGTGGCCGACCTGCTTGACCGGTGGGGTGTCTTTCGAGCCCGTCTCTTCCGAGAAAGCTGCGTCTTCCATCACGGGAATTATGTCAAAGACCTTAACAAACTTGGCCGTGACCTGCGGCGGGTAGTCATCGTAGATAACTCACCCGCTTCCTACATATTCCATCCGGACAACGCGGTCAGTACTACCGTTATTATTCAATTCAACATTACAAAATAGTATAACTCCTTCTCAACAAGTAAATTTTAACAAGCACCACCCACTAATGCAAATCAGAGTCATACACAGCTTATGTAATAAAATATTATATTTCATAAAAATTGTATTTGTGATGACGACAAAAATAATAATGCTGTCGATAATCATTTTAAATAATTATGTTTTTAATATAGTTAACTTAGTATATTAATATAATTTTCGAACTAGATAACATATTCCATATAGTACGTGAAAAAATATATTTGTCTATATCAATCTATACCCCAGAAGCAAGAAACTTCAAACAAGAAATAAAATCCATTATATTGCATTAACTGAATCTTTTTGATGCGTCTACAGGTCCCGGTGGCGTCGTGGTTTGATGACATGACCGATTCAGAACTGTTGGATCTGATACCTTTCTTTGAAACGTTGAGCAAGGTGGACAGTGTGTATACAGTGTTGTGCAACTCGAACCATCCGTATAACGGAGCCGGAAGCCCAACGAGAGGTGGCAGTCCCTCGTAGCCCCCCACCACCACCTACGCTCGATTCTTTTGAGACGTGTGTGATCATTTAAGAGAGATAAAAGGCCGAGGAGACGGGAGAGAAAGAGGGTGTTTTGTATAAGTGCCAATTTTGCCTTGTGGATATAATATACTTACTATTTTACACACTAGCTAAAGATAACAATGTATTTTTATCATTAGGCCATGTAGTCTGATTATGTGTCAGTATACCTGCAGGTTTTGTTTTCACCTTTTATAAATAATTAGTACTCTTGTATATATAGCGCAGTCGTGGGGGATTCATAAAACGGCGTAGTCATAAAAAGCAATATATTTCAAAATACGTACACTGTACCGCGTCTACAATGGATTCAGTTTTCTCATAGATGGGATAATAGCATTTTAAATAAATTTCTGGACACTTGTGTGGCCAGAAATTATCATTCCACTAAAACGGCGAAAGGGCTGCGGGGAATTTCATCACCCTTCGCCCCGCGATCTGTACCATAATTTTCATCTCACGCCAGTTCATCATCGATTGTCATGTTCGTTTCGCACCCTCTCTCTTTGAATTATTTACGAAGTCGTGAGCCTAAAATAAATCATTTCTCTTTAGTGCAAACAAATTATTCATATTTATTTGTTATTTATTGAATTTTATCATTCATAGTATTTTTATTGCTTTACAATTTAAAGCTTTTATTTCATCGTAACCTGCTTGTTATTGTTATAATCTTGATTAGAATATATATTTTAAGTTTTAACTGCTGTATAGAGCGAAGACTTACAACAGATAGCTTAAAAACTTTCCTCCCTGTATACGTGTAACATTAAACATTATTAATTTTCTATTGAATATTTTGAAATGATTTCAGTTATTTTTATTGTTGTCAATATTTTCTCGTGTATGAATTCAAAATTATTATTCTAGCATGATTGTATCACTATTAACCTCATTCAGCATAATCCGTTATGCAGTCGATCGAGTTTTTTTAATTAGGAAACAATCCATAACATTATTTTGTTCTGGTGGAATATAATTGAAAATTTGTATGATGCGTATATTGCATGTCTAGGACAATCACAATAAATTATTATCGAATCTAAATAATGAATTGTGCACCAATGAATCTTATTATTGTATGTTTTCATCAAAAAATCATTACGTCATCATTTTAGGCCCATAAAAACTTTTACGTAAGTGAAGAACGAGGTTCCACTCTTGACGGAATGACGCCGCAGAAAGCTAATGTAAGATATTGAATAGTTCAGAATATATTTTTAAGCATTTAGTAATATATACCGCTTGCGTATCCGATCTTAACGGCATAACATCAATTCAGTGCAACCGGTCGCGCGGAATTGTTAACGTTAGTAATAAGTCAGGAGCGCGACACGTATGAATCGAAATGGTGTATCCATTTGACAATTTGTCTATATCAATTATTTCAGGGATCAATATTTACTTACTGACTACTTTTCTCTAATTTTATACCTATGCGCTATGTTTAGTGGCCTTATCATATTATATGTATGAATAAATGTAATATTGAAAATATAAAAAAAATGAACTGATATCAGCATCAATAAGAAATCCCTGATGTGTAAATATGTATGCTAAAAAGTGCTAGTTTACTGGGGGTCCACTCCTCGATGTTACATCACTATTGACGGATGGGCCCCTTGGCTCCTTCATCGATCAGTCTATTTAAATGTAAGCGACTATTACCGGGAGGTTGATCTATGCCATAGCTTAATTCTTAGATATTACTGACTAAATTTCACTGTACTTTTCCTCGCTATTCGATTGACGTATTGTTTAATTTGACTAATGTGAAAGTCATATATTTGTACAGAATTATTAGTAATTTTAGAAACAATTATAGGTTTTATATTTACCGCAATATATGAAAAGAAATCATTTTATTTGTCATGAACTTATCGAGCAATAACATCCAAAATCCTTTCGGCGCACGATGCCATCTTAAAGTTATCTTTTATTGGATAGGAATGATGTATTGTAAATAGAATCATTACATGGTAATAAATAATGTAGAATAAAAATGTAATATTTAAATTAACTGTTTATTTAGAACAAAGCTTTATTGTACGGCCCCTGTAGGTTGGCATATCAAATATATCACATTGAATTCTCGCTTTAATTAAAATGCAACTCGTTGACAGTAGCCTTCTTTCGAAGGCTCACTTCTTGTCCGACACGATGCTCATTTTTAATTTCATCCAATCTTAGGAGACGTTTTCATAAGACGTCCCGGCCGTCTTTTGTTTAATCATTATATGAAGATATTAATATATTGATTGTGTTAGCCAATTTATTTCTCACATACCTGTTATATTAACGAATATTTTTCTTTTAATTGAAATGTTTCACGAAAAGGTTGCGGGAGTAAAAAAAATGTATTATAAACATAAAACAAAGACTTACACTAGACAAGAAATAGCCGCGAAATATCACTTATTAGGTAACATTTACCTATGATTAAATTTGTATTTATGGTGTAAATTTTTGATATGATGTTGTACAAATGAAACTAAGACATTTGGTATGTTATTTTACAGGAATGAAATAAATAGCATTAACAGAAATATGTTTTATTATTGAATAGGTCTGAAAAAAATATATACATCCTCGCTACAGTATCACAAAACAAACAAATAAAATCTTACTGTGATATGTCAATTACTTCATATTTTAATAATGGTAACATTAATGGCACAGAACTGACTGCTGACTTTTTAATATCATATAATTTACTTTCAGAATAGAATATTAATTAATGGCACAATTTCAATGAAACATTACGGTGATTGAATTCAAATGAATCGAAGATATGTTGGCCATCGCATTTATTTTTTATAACAAACTCCATTTCTGCCTGTGCACATACATCTACAACTGCTTTAATTCAACAAATTGTAGACGTTTACTTAATCTCTTATACAATTTGGAGCAGTAAAATAAATTATGACACATCACCGTTGTCTTGTGTTACCCAAAAAAATTTGCCCCTCAAATGTTCCTCTTCAGTTTATGAAGATTACTATGAATATTTAAGAGGATGATATTAATATTGACATTACATATGCTTAAATTTTATAAAGAAATTATCGTAATTTTATTTGGAGGTGAGAGTGTAACAATCAAGTAAATGTTGAAAGCTGAGTTTGTAAGCATATAAGTAAGCAAACAGTACTGTAAATACGAATTTGAATCCTGCATCAGCATAAAACTTTAAAAAAATTAAAATTCAAGACTATGTCCAATGGGTTGAGCGATCAACTAATGAAGAGTCCTTGTGAAAAATTATCTGTCAAGATCAAGTTTTCAGATTCGTTGATATCTCCATTTGCCCCCTGTTCGAAACAGACATCTTTTAAAAAAATACTCAACACTTCAACAAAAACAAGCATTGGAGAGTTGACAACTTCAACTGTAATGCATTAAAATGGTAAAATTACAGATTTTATATAGAGCATTATTGTTAATAATAAGTACCAAAACTTCTTATGATTTTTAATTGTCGAATGTCTGAAACTGATACTTGATATGATTTTTATTAATATTAGTTTTATCAATCTTTTTTTTTCTTTTTTTGAGTCTGGATTGACAGTTAATATTTTCGTTTAAAATACGCAATATGAACTCTTATTTAAAAATACATTGAAGTACAGCCTGAAAATGTTTGATATTCATGATTAAAAAGAATAAAATATTGCTTCTACCATTTTTCTTTTATATGTTAAAAGCCATTTCAAATCTCATATAAGTCAACACGATTAGTTTTAATAATGCAAAAAAAATATGATACAATATAATTATTTACCCACAATAAACTGTCGAATCCATACAGACATAATCTATGTAATTTTGACAAGACATTTCTACATTATAAATAAAAGGTCTATTGTTTATTCATTTGACAAGGCATATTATTATAACATCTTTGCATAGAATAAAGAAAAAATAATTCATACAGCTAACTGGATCGGATAATACTGAATATAATATAAAATATAAAAAAAAATACAAATTCTCCAGTTGTACAATATTCTGCTACTTAATATTAAAATAATATGAATTTGGTAAGGATATAAAATCAGTATCACAATTGCAATGCTGATTAGGCGGGAGTACCTATAATATTCTGGTAGAAATTTATCTCCTATTAAATATTTTTACTAAATAGATGTATATATTATAAAATTTGATCATAAAATTGTTCAATAAAATGGATACAAATAGGATTTCTACAAAAAAAATTGAGCGAAAACTAAATAGATTAATATTAAATATATAACATACATTTCAATAATTAAGGACAATAATAAAATTTTGCTACTAATTTAAAAAATATTCAACAATATTAAACTTAGTGTCTTGCAAATTAACAATAATATCACAATCAAAAATCAACATCTTCCATAGATTTATTGCTTTGTTTATAACAATTCAATATTAATAAAAAGCACGCTAAAATGAGCAATAACGCTGGAATAGTTCAAAAGTAAAATCTTACAAAACATCAAAGGTGGGAATTTCAATCTAATGCCATAGTAGTAATTGATATTACAGCATATAAGATTTTTTCTCACAAATTCATCACAGTAGTAAATACAGGTTCCTGCTGCAGTCGCAGGTTATGGTGACTTCAATTTTTGGTGGATTTCTATTCGCAAAGCGTCACTTTTTCTTGCAATATTTGAAAGTAGCAAGCCTGAAACATGAATTAAAAATAGTAAATCACATAATACGGTGTAGTAGATATTAGTTACCCTTCTTCTTCAAACCAGCTTGATAATTCATAAATAAAACTATGAAACTTAACAATCATACCAAAAAGTAATAAGGAAATTTTGTAAAAACTTCAGGCTAATTTATTTAATGTTGATGTTTAGGAAATGTTTAATATAATACTAATAATTAATATTTTTGACTGATGGAAATTGATTTTAAATTCTAAATTATTTAAAACTGGTAAACTTGCATATGTGATATTTCACATTTTAATAATACTAATAGTTATATATTCTTAGATCTCATAATTTACTTATTAATTTATCACTAATTTATGTTAAATATATGAAATATAAATTTAGCAACAATTACCTTGAGGGTAGTGAACATGATGCCCAGTTCGCCTGACTGCATGGACGGTTCGAGAAAGTCTTCTATAAAGTGTATTTCAGAACCAAGCTGCAATATGCGAGCTCGGACAACTACAAAATGAAATACAGGGAAGAGTTCATCCATCGTCCAAAGATATGTAGGCCCTGAAAACAAGCGGTTAAGATATAAAAAATATATATGGGTTGGAGTATCAATTTTCGGATTTTTCCGGTATTTCAGAGGTATCCCTGATATAAATATATCACTGGAATGTCAATTAACGACTGCATGAATGATTATTATTATGAAGGTTATTGTTTACTATTTTACATTTTTATCCAATAGTAGTTATTGTCAATGATAGGCTACAAACCTAACTCCTTTTGAACAGCAAGTGTCATTTGCTCAAAGGTACTCCGGATGACAAGGAGCTTCTCCATGGGAGAAAATGTTGTTTTGATTTGCTGCAAGGTGTCGACAGCTTCTGAGAACAATTGATCTTTTACAGGGGAAAATGGCGGATTTCCAGTTGCTGTCCGTGATGCATAGCCAACCCAAAACTTCCTGTAATTTATAAAATATTCGAAAATCAAAGATAATTATTGAGACAAAATAAATCACAACATCTTCGTGCATTGAATGTTTAAAAATTATTAATGTGTGTACAAATCAAAGTAATTTAGTGTTCTTACAATATTGTATTTGGGCAACTAAATATATAATAATATAATGACTTTGATTTCTTATAAATTTATTTTTAATGCAATGATATACAATTATGGATCATCATGTGTCAACATTTGAAACAAGATTGTTTTGTATAAAATAACCATAAAATAGTAAAAAAATCAATTTCAAAATCGGTGTTACTTACAAAACAAACTTATTCCATGAATTTTAATAACCATTTCAATTTATTCCAAATCGACCAATTGAAATTGAATTGCATTTAACAATGGCATCCTGTCGGTACTAAATCACAGGTCAAATTTTAGGTAAAATAACAGTGTTACAAGCCATTTATTACAATTTCTATCATCGCCAAAAATGCCAGAAAACAAATACATTACCCGGGATAATGACAAAAACATCGCCAAAATTCAACTGTTACTTCTTTATGATGGCAAAAATGGTAAGTGAGAAAAAATGCATAATCTAAATCTAAAGTGAACAAATTATAAAACAGGTAATAAGCAAAATACGATATCTCAATTTTTACCATTATTCGCATTATTGTGCATTACTCGAATATCGTCACCGGCGTGTATAACAATGAAAGGTATTGTTATTAAAACTGCCTGATCTCTATGAACATACATGATACGCACACAATAATGCCGCTCTAGCGCGCAAACTTGTATCACGTACATAACCTACAATAGTCTATTGCATGTAGTTCTACAAGGGCAGCTGAATTGCACAGTTCTAATTACAATATTTTATAATGCTCTTACTTGTTACATAAAATAGTCTGTAGGTAGGCCGGTTAGTAAAATAATTTTTATAGTAACTATCTATGCCTAAATTTGATTGAGCGTTATTATTTACCTAATCTCTGTTAGAAACTTGCATGACCCAGAGGGTCTGTATATTACATTATTTTTGCGTGTATATCCACATTTTTCCTGCAATATCACAACATGGTGGTTTTCATATTGCTTTTTTCAAACGTGACATTCCAAATGTGTTAGTTACAGAATAAACTTATTCCAAATGAAAAATGAGCAAATGCTTCATTTTAATTACATTTGTATAGTTTTTGGTATTGAAATATCCATCTCAGAGTGTAAAATACAATTCTCCACAAAAATAAAAAAAATATATGTAATATTTACACCATGAACAGTCTTTGTCGTTGACTTTGGAAATAGCCCCCTCAAATATACTATTGCATAAACTTAATCTAAACATTATGGAGCAGGCTGTTCAACAACTCTTTTATACTCAATTTTTAATTGGTATAAATTTACAATTTTTTTATTTTTAGATTTCAATACTTACTGGTCAATTCCGAGAAAAGCCATCAAAGTGATATCAGATTGGCGATTCCACTTGTGGAGTCGTTTCCAATATGCAACATCCTCTCTTTGATGATGGAGGGCATATAAGACATGAAGAGATGGATGGACTCGAGGCAGCAGTAAGGGTTGAACTACACCCGATAACGAAACTTGTTCACCTCTAAAAACAAAATTGATATCAATTTATTCTTAAAGTGTGTAAATATGAATACAAACTACAGCCAAACTCAGTTATACAAGGTACCAATAGACAGATATAATAAAATATATTAATCAAAATAGAAAAATTGCTGTTACATACATTTGATGAAAGAATGTGTAAACACGACTAATTTTTGACAGACTTTTCAAAAGCATTCGAGATGTTTTTTATGACTAGTAAAACCTTTTGGTTGAGCTTGCGAGATGAAAATATTTGTAGATTATTTTGTAGTAGTAATAATTAATATGGTAAAGACTAATCGAGAACATAATATTATTATAATGTTGATATAACTTGCTTTTATAGAGATAGTTTCTATGAGAAAATGAAAGACTTACTCAAAATCATCATCATAGTTGTCAGCATTCTCATGTAGAACGTAATGATCTTCAGAGAAAGGCAACGCAGGGAAAAGAAGCCGGATAGCTGAATAGAGACGAATAGAAATACATCCCAATTCGTCTACAGCATGCGAGAGCAGAAGCGGGTGCACCCTAACTCCCCCATAAGATGTGCTGAATGCGGCAGCACAACCTGCTACGAGCTGTCCGATTGGATGAATAGATGATTCGCACGCCTAAATAAAGATGCATATATTGTAATTTTATGAAAATCTGAAATATTTGCTCACTTCAAACAAATCAGTCTACTCATACTACATTACTATATATGTAAAAATAAAAGTCATTCATTTCAGGATGTCACTTGTTATCGATTTATTGTCTTGTAAGAGTTATTGTCTTGTAAGAGAGAATTGGTAATGAAGTTTTTCTAGAAGTTGATTATTTAAAAAATACTCTACTATACAGGTGGCCCTCGAGTTTCACACTTAATTAATTCCAGAATGGTGTGCGAAAGTAGTCATGTAAAAAAAACACCAAAATGGGATTATTTATTTATCAATCACACACATATACGTAACAAAAAAACAATGCATATTAGGACTCATGAATCTTCTTGATGAAATTGTCAAATGATTGTTGAATGCCACCCTTTTATTCTTTTCCTGATAGAGTTGTATAACATGCCATATCTCTATCGATTGCCCTACGTACTTGAGATATACGCTCTGTTTTGGGATCACATTCATCCATAATAGCCAAAAGATTATTAATATGCATGAAGGCTTCATTCATATTTTTGATTGTCAGTCTTGATGATATAAGTTTTTTTCTTCGCCTTAATCTTCTATTGCATTTACTTCTTGTTGTTTAATTAGGTATTCATTCAACAAAGGCTCTGAATGAGATTCGATTAATTCATCATCTTCATTGTTGACGTCCATGTTTAGTTCATTCACCATTCATCACAGATGAAGTATTTCCACAATTTTGAATGTACCCCTTTATTTTATTCTTGCTTTTCAAAATAGAACATATCGTAGACCAGTTAATGTGGTATGAGCGGCGAATCAAAGCAAAAGATTCGCTGCTCTCAGAATGTCTAATTATTTCCACCTTTGTATCAACCGTATGAAGTTTATAGTCCTTGATTTTTTACTATTCATATCAAAACTGTAGTTTCTTCATTTCACACTCATGTTTATGTGTAAGGGCAAAACATTAACAAATATGTACTGGACATAAACAGAGAACTGGTAAGACTGAACTAGTTTACATATATTTCAAGGACAGAGAAAAAGAGGAGACAGGAGTGGAAGAAAGGAGGGCATTTGCATATGAGACAAAAGCGAACATTATGGGGAAAAAACGACAGTCGAAAAATGTGCAAAATAGCGAATTGTGCGATAGTCGAACATACGAGAGTCGAGGGCCGCCTGTATATCCATAAACCATGAAAATGTAGAAACTACAATGAATCAATAAACTTTCAGCTGCACTTTCAATTACGCTTTGTGCTAACAGATTGATGAAAGTGAAATTGAATCTGAATCTGTATGGAGTCTGTGTTTTAAGAGTTTTATGCTGAACACTGGAACCATCCGGATGTTAATATTTTAAATCATAACATAACACATATTGCACAATTTATAAGAATGATAAAAAAAACTCAAAATTTTGCCAATGAATGACTGTACACAGGAAAACAATAATCTATACAGCGAATTTCTATATGCACTGATATACTGATATGATTCATAATAAAAGTGATAAAACATTCTGTTACAATTTACTCTTTACTTGTAATATTTATAAAATCACTGAATTGGCATTTTTGAGCAGTATTCTAGTACTGTGATAGAAAACAAACATTTATTTTATTTCTAGTTTGTTATCACCTGAACAAACAAAAATAAAAACAGTATAAAAAAAATACAAGAGCCTATCCTCCATCAAATTTTATTTACCGGTATTTAATTTTTTTAAATATTTTTATCTCTAGACTAACCTTAGAAAGATATTGTTTTATCTTTATGTAAGTATCAATAGTCAATGAATCTTGTCCAAATTCAGGAATAACATCGAGTTGTTGAGATGTTTTGTTATCACTATTTTTACACATTTGCATAGATATCATGGGTTGGCCATTGGCAGCGGTATTGTTTTGAGCACTGGACAGAATCACTGCAACATTTTGCCAAATTTTCTGATTGTTATGTGACACCACACCGGAGTTTCCTTCTGAAACACCGAGTTGCTGGAAAAATTGTCTGAACAATCCATTCCATTTATTATTTGGAGCAACACATAGTTTGCCAAAAGATCTAAAATAGTAAAATTATTATCTCATTATTTAATTTTCGCACTGGCTCAGTAATTGTAAACTTGACAAAAATTTATTTATTATTATTAAAGGAATGATTTAAGTTGTGATAGATCACGCGCTGCTACCGCGCAAGCCATGTTCGACCGCGACAAACTCATTTATTTGCCTCGCGAGCCAACTTTGCTACGATTTCGGATACTGCGTGGCAGACGATCCAGCTGCAAATGCTGCAATCGATCAGTCTTTGTGAAACAGCCATGGACGTGGGTGAGCAGCTGTCACTTTCATTGTAAAGCATAGAATATTCACAAGACACCATTTTTCATTATCTCTTTTGTTGCATTACCACGCGAGCTAACTCAAAAACTAAACACCCGTCCCAACTAAGCACGAAAAATGAACTGACTAGCATTTGCCACACTCCCAAAAACTAACAGTAATCAAAATGCCACATGGCAAGTTTGAGTGCGGCAATATTTGATTTGGCTCGCATAGCAACTCAATATTCATTAAGTGCGCCTACCACATGAGCCAATGTTCGATGGTTTGCCACGCGTATTCGATACATAGCATACTAAAATAAACAATTCTTAAAAAATGCACAATAAAAATTATAGTTGAGCAAAACATAAAATATCATATTATTTATATAGCATACATATGAATCACTCAATAGACCTCGAAGTTCAACATTTTAAAAATTATATTTCATTACATTTTTACAAAATTTTCTGTTTGAATAAAGTTAATAAATACTTTATACTAACTATATACTTTATATCATGTTGTGATCAAAGACGATGCCTAAGCAATGCGTGCATCTCATGTTTGTTGAACACTTTTTTTTCAATCATTAAAATCAAGATATGTCTAGAATCTTGTTTCCTTATAATCTCATCAGAAATGACTAACTTGCTTCATAACATATTTTCTCAAAACAGATAAAGCGTTATGTTATTGATCACTAAATAAAATAATTACTTGGGTTTAGAGTTTGCAGGCAGTGATGGGTTCGAAACATTCATTTGAAGTGTTCCAGAACTTATTTTGACTCCTTCAGTCCAAGCTCCGTTGAGAACTCCCTCAATACAGTCCCCACTGGAAAAGGTCAACGTTCCTTTTCCACTGAATACTCCAGCTGATCGGAATTCTCCTTCATAATGAGTACCGTCTTCGAATACCATTACTCCATGACCCTGAACACATAGAATTTAATTATGAATTAAGTCAGTATTTAGTGTACAACTTTATTTTTTTTTAACTGTTATAAAACTAAATTTATCTAAATACTAAATTATATCAAATAACATCAATGATCTTGAAAGTTTCAGCAGCTGGATTAACTGAAAATGAATAATAGATTTCTAAAAAAAAACTTATAGAAAGTGTAATGGATAAGTATAGTCATAATAGTGGAATCATTAAATACAATATTATGTCAAAAAATTCAAAAAACCCACAAATATTTTGAGTAAATGCAGTATTTAAATACCATTCATGTTATATTATACAAATAGTATATATTATATGTCTAAATATATACTTAGTTAAAACTATTTTCCAATTAATACTTATATTATTAATTTCTTCCATAAGCTGAACTTGCAGATACATAGTGAACATTAATAATAAATTACAACTGCTTCCAGTAATAAATTCCTTTAATAAAATAGAAAGTTATATCATTTCAGCATTATAAAAATAAATCAGAAAATATTACATTAAAAATTATGTCAAATTCACGAAAAACATTCAAATTGCGGCAACATTTTCATACAAAAGCAAACATGGTCCAAAAATATTTAAAAAAGAAATACATTTTTTTCTTTATGCTGAAATACAACCTCTTCAGACTAATTCATGTGCTTCTTTACAACAATGTCAGAAGTAGTATCAATACAATAATTTTATTTACAGCGTACATTTTAGTTATATTAAAGGTATCAATATTTCTTAAGAATGAGTGAGCAATGAAAACAACTTATCAACAACACTGAACTTGAAACAAGATAATAACAGAGGGTATTGTGCCAATTCATCACAATAACAAATACTACATGTTATTGTGGATACTATTCCCTCAGATCTTTTTTTAATATGTAGGATTATTTACATTTACAAGACATTTTAAAGAAATAGTGTAGGAATAGAACATGAATACAACAACATTATTAACATAGTGAATTGAGATGCACACTTAGCAATCAACCAATGGAGGGGCTAAATCCGGTAGCTGCATTTTTTTATTTAAAAATGTAAGACTAGGTACTTAAAGAGGCTGAAAACCAATCATTGAAAAAAAAAACAAGTCTTCACACTGTGGATATCCATACCCTCCACATTGTGAAGTAAAGATGGCTAAAAAAATTATGAGAAGCAGATATATGGTAAATATATTCCACAACTAAATATGCTTATCTCTACACTTCGTTTTAATCAGGCAAGTCCTGGAGCCCTTATAACGAGATGTAATCTACTTTATGCGATAGAAATGTTCCAAGAGTAAATATAAATTACCCAAGGTTTAGGTTTCCGCGCACTCAAGTCTTATTCGGCCAAACAATTATGTGAAGAGATTGCCGTATGACACATCACACCTTGAGAAATAAACTTCGCCTTTGTGACAATAGGGTCAGATGGACCGATGGGTCCAACAGCATCACAAATAAACATCATTTTCTTTCTTCAGCGTGTGTTTTTGCATCATTTGAATATATGCGGCATGACGATGTAAAAAGATAAAATCCAACCAATCATGAATGATCTATATGGAAGTGTTAAATTTTCGTCCATCTTCATTTGATTGTGTTGTAAATATTAGAATACAGAAAATTTACAGTATACTTAAGCAAAAAATTATATACCGTTAAAATATCGTTGGTGAAAACACCCTCGTAGTAGATACCATCTAATGTGACGATCAAGCCGCAACCATGTTTTTTGTTATCGTTCCAGGAACCAAGATATTTTTCTCCTTTTCCGATGTCATCCATCACTCCATAACCTTGTCGGACACCCTGCACCCAGTCGCCCATGTAAATTGTAGCTGTGGACGTTGTGAAGTCTCCTTGGTTCTTAACTCCATGGCCATGAGATAAACCATCTTTGTAGTAGCCTTGGTAAATATCTCCTGAATAATACTTAGTAACACCAAAACCGTTTTGTAAATTGTTTTTCCACTGCCCTTCATATACACCTGATAAATATAAATTAATTCAAATCAAATGTTGATCTTTCTCGTAAATCTCATAAATCCTTCAGAGGTTAATAGAGCTAAATATGTCTAACTAAAATAGTTTTCATCTTTATGCTGCATTACTTTAGTATGTTAGTTATATGAGTAATGTTTTAACTAATGTAAGTATTCGTTTTTATTCCGATAGTTAATTATTTTGTCGAGAACTAGTTGTTGTCATATTATTGGGTCCATGTTGTGCATTAAAATTAACATTAAATAACAGTGTTTCATTATGTAGCTACAAAATTCAAATTATTTTCATTACATAGTAGGCAAATATGGGCAAAAAATAGAAATGTTTTTATTATATACTCCTATAACAGTATTTCCAGTTTTCTGTTGAAAAATGAAAAAAACAATATATTATATTTAGAGCCTGCTCTTAATATTGCAATTATAATTAACTGATATAACAGCAAACAATTTAAAAAATAATAACTGGAGTGTATGTACTACAATATTCCATTATTTCTTTTATCTTAAGATTAAAAATGGTGATACAAAATTAGTGAATTATTACATACCAATATTGGGTATTTCCATTCTCCCGTGACCGTGAATTTGATTGTGATGAAATTGGCCAATGTACATCCTGCCATCAGGCCACGTCAGTTTGCCCGAGCCATGCAACTTTCCATTCAACCATCTCCCTGAATATTTGGCATCCTTATATAGCTGGTTTTTTGATGTGTACGAATAACTTGCTGTCCTCATGAGAGGGGGTTGAAGAGCATGCTTCTTCTTAAGACTATTCTTAACAGCTAACTGCAAGGCTAGCAACCATTCATTTTTATCCTGCGATGTAGGGGCCAAGACTGTGAACACTTCTTCTGGAGTAGTTAAAACAATACCGTTTTGCAAAGCATCAGAATCAACAACCGGTTCTACCCAGAGCGCTGTTAATGGGTGAATATTTTGGGTACTACCACTCAAATGAATTAATACATCCGTAAGAAGTATAAACCAGTGGGAACTATATCTTCCAGCATGACGGAGTGATAAAGGATGACTTCTCGATTCTCTTAATAATCTTCGTGATGGTGAACGAAAAGATTCGAGGGATTTTCCTGAACTCTCCCAGAAGAGTTTTGTAACATCAGCATCACGTTTTTTCTTCTCTTGTTCATCATTGAATGTATTCCATTTATTTAAAACATCCAACATTCTTTGCTGAAAGTAGGTTTTGATTTCGGGCACTGCGATGGTCCAATTGTATCGAATGAGGGATTGTAAAATACATTTGTACGTATTTAGCCGGCTCAATGGGTGCAGAAGTGCACAAGAAACTATCTCTTCTGTAACTTTACCAGTTTTTAGTTTACTAGAAGGTAATTTATCATTGAATAGTTTCTGAAGAGAAGCAGGGAGATCCACAAGCATTGCAATCTGATTAAAGCCATTGATACATATCACATTGCACAAAGCGTCCAAGTATTTTTGATAGAGAGCAATATGCTCATCGCAATTTTCTATTATCGCTACATCAATAGCTTTTTTGTGTCCCTCAGTGTATTTCCAAAATGAAAACACATTGAGTGCGGTGAAATACATTATATTGGTATATGTGCTGCATAAAGTCTCATAAACCATCGGATCAGGAGAAATTGATGCTGTTTTTTTAAGAAGTGGCTTGATCAAGGATTGATTTATAACATGCATCTCTGCCAAAAACTGTTGTTCTATTGCCAAATCTTGCAGTGCTGGAGTTTCATGTATGTGATGCGGAAACGCATAGAAATAAGTAAACATCCCTGATGACAATATTCGGCAATTAAAATTCAAATCTTCAGAAAGGCCAGAGTAAAAATCACGATACTTTTTTGCACGGCCATTATTTCTCATCCCGTGTTTGCAAAATGCATCATTATTCTTTTCATCTTTTTCTGAAATAGTCACATGTTCTTTTAAGTTTTGTACAGTTTCAGTAAATCCAGATTTGTGTTTTCCAGAAAAAAACAAATTTCCTTCTAAAGTGAAAACGGATGTATGATTATCGCCACATGCTATATTTCTTGCCCGATCGGTATTTGAATTGCCAGTAAAAAGTTGTGGACTACTTTTATCTTCGACTGAATCCGTGTTAACTTGGTGCCAAATATTATGACCCCAGCAATACACTCTTCCGTCTAACGTCAATGCAGCACAATGAGATTTTCCACATGATATTTGAACAACACCTAAATTCGTCAACCGTGATACTAGAATTGGTTGGCTTCTTTTGATATTATCACCAGTGCCTAACTGCCCGTGGTTGATATCACCCCACACCCAAACTTCAGAGTTCAGAAGACTTTGACCGTTTTTCACAAGTGTTTTCATCTTATCTTCAATTTCATTAGTTCTTAAATTATCTTTATCACTCACAGTGCTGGATGACAATTGGAAGTCATCAAGTTTATAACTTGAAGTGAGAGTGTACATCATTGGATTGGATTCATCATTTATGAGACCTTCGTAAGCCTCCACAGCATCATTAGTTTCACTGCTTCCGCTCATGTGCCTAGAGAGCGTGGCAACTTTATCACCTACAGTTTTTACGCTCTCAACGACTAAGTTAGTCAAATTGGAAACATTTTCTTTAATAATCCTCGTAGGTTTCTCAGTACACTCGACTAAATAATCTTCTCCAGCTGAAACCCATGACAGCTGTTTGGTTAGGAATTGTTTTGCAGCCTCTGTATTGATGAATATCAAATTACGCTTATCTTCATCATTCACATCTGCAACAGATGATTTGAATGTGGATGTTTCATCGGAATCTTCTTCAATGATTGTATCTGTGTCTTCTTTAGATTTTTTTGAAATGAAATCAGGTTTTTTATTTTCATCAAAATGAATTTTTGTCAATTCAGAATCTTCAGTGGAAGAACTGGTGTCTTCAGTGAGTGTTGGAGCTTCTCCCGGTCTGTCTGTGTGGGTATGTGGTGCTGACGTACTACTAGTTTCATCACTGGATTTACTCATCATAACTCCGAGAGGACAGTTTTCTCCCGATGATATTTGTGAGGCGGGGGTGGAAACCCTGGTATTTGACAGGCACTCTGAACATGTAGAAATAAACACATCTTCATCATTATCGGTATCGGTTTCATCATCACAGATACTTTTCCTGGTGACTACGATACCAAAGCTGTTACCTACTTCCGCTCGATAAATAGAGCGCCCTTCAAAAAATGAAACTTTTTTAGGATCAACAGAATCAATAGATAATTGCGGCATAAACCCTGAGGCCCACAAGCGGCCGCAACTGCTAATATAGAGAACACCGAATTCCCCCGCAGCCAGGGATTTTATTTTAACTTTTCGGCTCGGAGTTTTATGACCATGAGAACAATTCTTTGCATCTTCCTTTATGATCACTTCTTGTCTGGTGTCCCAAGAAACACCTTCACACTTGAACGCTTGTCCCAGATTATCGACGAAAAACACATGACGACTGTCGCAAGCGATATCAATCGCAGTGATGTCAGGAACTTTTCTAAAATTTAAAATATTTGTACTGTCGCATGACGCGGAGTACACGGTTCGATCACTGGACAGAATAATAATCTTACTTTCAATATTGCACACCTTAATAATGTTTTTAAGATTCGGATTTTCACAATTGACAGTTTGATATTCTAAGCCTTTCCAAAAGTATTGATAATCCATCGCAATCGTCGGTTAGGGCAACGAGATTATAAGATAATAGCGAGTCGACATTTTATATAATTAGAAGTCAGATTCATTCTTTCGACATGACATAAGACCATAGCATTGTATACTAACAATATACTACCAATCTCATATTAATAATGACACTTACATGACAGAATTTACAAATATTGGGACTGCACTAAAACTGAGGTTGCCATAATATTATTACCACTAATCAGTAATCATTATAATATGGCTGTAAAAAAAATATTAGTGTTTGTGTTAGGTTCTGTTTTATATGTAAGAGGTAGTGAGTTACTCCTAGGATTTTTCATGTTTTTCAATTCCCCTTTCCCGGTAAAATTTTGGTAAATTTCAATATGCTTTTTTTTTGCTATTCCAATGTAACTTATTGAATATTATTCTAAATTTCCCGTTTTGTTGCTGTCCCAGTGTTCATCATATTATTTATGTTCCGGGAAATACTGCTAAATTTCCTGTTTCCCGAAAAATAAAAAAAAACGAAAAATGTAACTCTCTAGTGAGAGGCATTGTTTTTTCACAACTTCCGCTTTGAAAGTAAAGCATATCTATATAAACACAGTATAAAGATGTCCACTCTAGAAATGAAGGATATGAACCTTCGCAATGTGAAGACATATATTGACGAACATTAGTTGTCGGGCAATTACTTAACCCAATGAGCATTCAGTCCTGGGCTTATGGACTTTTTTTAGAAAAGCCAGCAGGTGTGGGAATTCATAATTTACCTCTCAGCTAACGAGGAACGAATATTTTTTAACTTTTTTTATTAAAACTGTTTAATTAATTGGCATGATAAGTTATATGTATTGTTGATAGATCTCATTACATTTATAAAAAAACAAAATAAACAACTTGTAAGTATAAGCATTTGTATGACTAAGTTACATTTTGTTAGTGAGTGTTCAGTAAAACATTTAATAGGTACGTAATAATCATCGCATTTTGTCTTTTCATTTACAAAAACATAAGCAATGTAAATTACATTGACTTATTAATTGTTAATAAAATATTTCAGATCTTAGTCTAAAAAAGGGTGTCGTGATAAAAAGATTAAGATAACAATGTGTATAAAATTTAATGTTATAATATTTCTATGAATTATTAAAACTCCAAATAGCCCGCATAAAAATAAAACCGAGAAAAAAATAAGATGAGGCTGATTTAATAAAAAAAAAAATGTTATTCATTTATTATTATTTATCAATGAGGAATATACGATATTTTAAATTTACGACTGCCAACACATAGCACGTGTGACAGTTGATTTTGACATAACCTCATGTGCGAAATACACACAAACAGTGCCATAAATCGTCGTATAATTTAATACATTATGATACATTAGAATTTGTGTCTTAATATCACTGCCGTCATGCAGGTTTCAGAAATTGATAATGTCAAGATATATAATCTCAGTGCTGGAAAATCTTTACCAGATGTAAGTACTGATATCTTATAACCATGTCTTAAAGAATCAAATTAAATGGATATTAATTATAATTCTTACTTTTATTTTTTTGTTCCTAGTGGCTTTCAGACCGTAAAAGACGTGCTTTGCTAAAGAAAGATGTAGACATACGCAGGAGAATAGAGTTGATCCAGGACTTCGAAATGCCTGGACTCAGCAGCACAGTGAAAGTTTCAGGAGATGGTCAATATATACTGGCAACTGGAATATACAAACCACGCGTGAAATGTTTTGAAGTAAATAATCTTTCGCTCAAATTCGAGAGATGTTTGGATTCTGAGGTTGTCACATTTGAAGCACTTAGTGAGGATTATACAAAGGTATCATAACCATATTATTCAAATACTGTAGCAACAATTTAGGGTTATTTCTTTAGCTGCTAATTTAGTCACAGAACTTTTGCGAAATTCATGATCAAGTTGGCAGCAGCTTGACAGTGCTAATGCACTAATGGCAGCGCTATTCACACATATTCATTAATACACTTGGGTTATCTTTAGCAATAATGTAAAGAATTAAGTTAGCCACAGAAATTTTGGAAATTTTTACTCTTAAGTTGGCAGCAAAAGTTGTTAGGTTGGCAACTAGAAAACACATATACGCCCATTTCAAACGTCACGCCCACGCCATGCGGGTAACCTGTCAAACAATTTTGACGCACGTTTCTAAGCTCGCTATGATGTAATCAAACACATGTTTACACCCAACATTGATGTTTGAAATGGCCGCACGTGTACCAGGAAACCTGTCAAAAACTTTGACAGCAGGAACAACATGACATTCATTAATTCTTAACATCGGAGCGCACCGCCATTAACGGTCCGCAAAATTTTAAGGATTCATCATTCATCCTTTGTTTGCACAGAAGCTAGCATTCCAAAAATCAACGCAGACTTGGCGCAACCTATCAGAAATAATGGAATTCGTGTTGTGTGCATGCGTAGTTGAAACATCAAAGTAGCACTGCAGGTTGCTACCTACTTAATCATGCTTTTTTGAAAAGTTCTATTACTAACTGAATACTTACCACTCAGCTAGCAAATAACCCAATTTACTTTTTATCGGTATGTTATGTACTCTGTGATGCGCACATGAAAATCATTTGATTGATTATAGTTAAGACTTTCCAAATTATTATTTTTTTTGCTAATGGTTTATTCATGGATATATCTCTGGAGTGTATATAACTTTAACAGTTTTATGATTATTTTATTTCAGCTGGTGTTTTTACAGTGTGACCGTTATGTTGAATTTCATGTTGGTCATGGAAGACACTATCGTTTGCGTGTCCCAAGATTTGGAAGAGATATTGCATATCACAAACATACATGTGATTTATATGTTGTTGGAGCATCATCTGTAAGATAATTTTCACTTTTTATTCACCTAAAATTTTATAATTCGATCAAACTCTGACGAGCAATCTTAAATTTACTTCTTTTATATTGACATGTGAGATACCTTGTTTAGTGTAACTAATATAATAACTAAATTTATTGAGGTTGGGTTGTCACAAGCACTTAAAAGTATTAGTATCTAAAAGAGTTTTTGTACAGCTAAATGATAAAATTCAATGATTTTGTTTTATGACTTTTTACCTACCCTTTTTCATTAGTATTTAATAGCCATAAATCAGGGATGCATGTATTTTAGTACTCTCTATTTACTCAATAATTTATAAGATTAGGCTAGAACATGTTAATCATGTAATTGATATTTTGCTTCACTATTTAGTATTTAGAGTACTTTTTGTAATTAATGTTTCAATACAAAGTTTTATTATATAAATATAGTGACTTCTAAGACACGATTTTAAAATTGTTGTTAACTTGTCGAGAACCCCTGCAACAATAATATAATTGATTATGAATGTTCCAGGAAATTTATCGATTAAATCTTGAAATGGGCCAGTTCATGTCTCCATTTGTCACAAATGCCAGCAGTATTAATAAATGTGTGATAAATCAGGAGCATGGCTTAGTAATAGTTGGGACACAGGATGGTCATTTGGAAGGATGGGATCCCCGCACTCGTAGTCGACAAGCTAGTTTGGATTGTGCCGTGCATTGTGCTGACATAGATAACAAGTAAACAATACACTAAGCTCTCTTACAGTCAGAAATATTCCATTTTTTTAATATCTTTTTAAGAATCTTTATCGCTTAAAAATCGAATTTATGAATAGGTTTTTTTGTATGAAAATTACTCGATTGATAGTAATATGTTGACTATTATTTATTCTCTAGAATGAATGCTGTGCCATCTATAACAGCTCTGAGCTGTCATGGTGGTCTCTCGTTGGGAGTTGGAACATCAACAGGACACGTTATACTGTATGATATAAGATCTAGTAAACCTCTGTTGGTAAAAGACCATATGAACGGATTGCCCATAAAAGATATCGTTTTTCATAAAGATCAAGACTATGTTTATTCAATGGATGGATCTGTTCTGAAAATATGGGACAAAAACTCAGTAAGCAATAACCATGTTGTAGAATTAATTTTGATATCATTCTATATGATTTATGAAAATTATTATTAAAAATAGTAGAAGTCTTTTCCACATTGAATGAATGTTTTAGCAATAGCTTTTTGTCAAATCGAACTGTAGAAGCACGCAGTCCTAAAACAATTTCAAAATTTTGTGTATGAATAGGACAAATAATTTACTGTTCTTGAATTAAATCATATATTTTACTAGAATGATGCTTTTTCCACAATTTTAATTTCACTAAAATGGGAAATATAGATTTCCATTTAAATTTTACATCTCGCATGGACCAGTAGTCCATATTGTGCGCTGAAGTTCATGTGCTATTTTTAACCCTTTGAGTAGTATGGACGTACATGTTTGTCTGTGCGCTTTGCTGCCTTATTCTCGAAGCTATTTTTTTTTTTTGAATAAAATAATAATTGAATAAATAACATTAATACTAGATAATCGATGATATTTGGAAGTCATTATAATCATATCATATACTTTTAGGCTAGAAAAGAATATGTAAACATTAAGAAAAGAATGAATAAAATAAGTTGAATTCAGCATTGAAAAATTCCTTTATGCTCTTTCTATAATTATTATGATTTGTAAAGAAACAATAGATTAGTTATATTGCTGTTTACAGAGACACATAAATTAGTCCTATGGGTTCAAATTTGTTGTCAAGTGTTACTATGATTCCGAAATGTAAGCGGCCTTGTTAACTGGATTGTTATACACATTCTTACCAATTTGGAATAACTTTTCAGTTTATTTTGTTTCTTCTTTGGAAATAGAAGAGCATTGCTTACAAATTGGCATAGCCAGTTTAATTGATTTTATGATATCAGTTGGATTGATAGCAGTGAATGATTTTAGTGTTAAAAACGTGTGTGCATAAAAAATTAACTCACTAATGAAAGGTTTAAGTGTACATACACACAAGGTATGTCCAAGCACTTAACCGTTTTGTAATAAAAACAATTTTGTTAAAAGTTTTCAGCATAATATAAACACATTGTGGATTTCCCACTGTTATAATTATTAGTGTTTCTTTTCAAGAAGAAATACTCTTGATTGTTTGAATGGTGTATTTTTACAGGGAAAGCAGTTCACTAGTATCGAAGCATCAAATGAATTTAACAACCTTTGTGTCGTTCCTGGTACAGGTCTCCTGTTTATGGCTAATGAAGATCCAAAGATGCTCACTTATTATATTCCTTCTCTAGGTAAATTATTCCACCGTTTACTGAGTTATTTTCATATATGAAATCATATTTTGGGATACATTACTAGAATTAAATCATTACCAGGTCCTGCTCCGCGTTGGTGTGCATTTTTGGACAATTTGACAGAGGAACTGGAAATGACTGCTTCTCAAGATATCTATGATGATTATAAGTTTATCACTCGCCAAGAATTGGACACCTTAGGCTTAGGACATTTGTTAGGGACAAATTTATTACGCGCATATATGCACGGGTATGTACAACACTTAAAAAATATTCATATACATTTGTGTACTACTCCGATAAGTAAAAAATACTAGCTGTTCTGAAATTTTTCTCTATACCAACTATTTCATGCATAAAAAAAAAAAAATCTACACAAACATGTAGGATGAGGTTATTATATTTTCAAGGTCCACAAAAAACTTATACTCTATACAGGTTAGTAAATTGGAATATGGAGTTCACATGTTGACCCTTTTAGTTTTCAGAAATATACTACTAAACTATGACTGAAAAAAGAGTATAACAATGTCACTTATTGATTTTTTGATATTGATATTATATTATTCAGTATGTATGGATATCAGTCAATTCTCAACAAATCAATTTTATTTATTTTTTCTTACATAAATATTACTGCGATGGAGGATCTTCACACTTATACTTAAAATTGACTTATAGGTACTTTGTTGATGTGCGATTATACAAAAAAGCAAAATCCATTGCTGATCCGTTTGCATTTGAAGAATTCAAGAGAAGTAGAATTCGTGAGAAATTAGAACAAGATCGTCCATCTCGATTGAAATTGCAAACGAACCTGCCGTCTGTTAATCGTGACCTAGCTGCTAAATTAATGTCTACCGAATACAATGCTAAAAGGAAAAAGAACAAAACTGGCGACATTCTTGCTGATGACAGATTTAAGGTATATATTTGTTGAAATATCTAGCCCGCATTTAAAGTTTTATAACTGTATTTGTTCTTAAATGTTTTTTCTAATCAAAATCACATGTTTTGTCTTTGTAAATTAATGAATAATTCGCTTCTTAAAATAGCTTCTATACAGTATAAAAATATCCATTCATGGTTTTGTTCAAAGATATTTCTTTTGAGAATTTGCATGTCGGCCCTATATATCCTATACAAATCATACTATTAGTGTAACTAAAATGTAAATGTAATGATTACCTAATATATTTTTTCACCATCATTTATTTATGTCTACAGGAGCTATTTGCTAACAAAGATTTTGAGGTAGATAAAGAATGCGAAGAATACAGACTAATTAATCCAATTGTGTCAACACTAAGAACAGTCAAGAAATCTTCTAAAAATGCAGTCAGCGAGCAATTCGATCCAATACAGGTAAAAATGGAAATAAACTGTAGAAATTATCTAACTACATATGTGAATGAAATAAAATTTTGATACATTTCATGTTTTCAGGATGATAATACCAAACCACAATCTGATGATGATTTTAATGATTCTGATGAGAATGACAGTAGTTCCGATGATGAACATACCTGGACGCAAGATGTAAAAAATCAGTTGAAAGTAGCTAAACAAGCAATTGATAAAAGAAACCGTACAGCAGATAGAAAAGAGGCAGCAAACAAACCTGAACCTAAATTTTATGAATTGAAAGCAAATCAAGAATTTAGAGGAGGCTTTAAAGGCATTCGCAAACTATCTAGAAAATTCGATAAGTAAGTTATTGTTATTTTAGTTTTTACTTCATATATGAGGTTTCTAAATACTGCATTTATTTAAATACTAAATTTTCGCCTCCCCGGTGGCATAGAGGTTAGCGTATATGGCTAGCAATCTGGGAAATGTGGGTACGATTCCCACATGTCTTGATTTTTTAAAATCCAAAAATGCAGGACTGGAGCCACATTGGGTTGAGCAATTGTCTGACAAACAATTATCTTGAAAACTAATCTTTCAAGACATCTTCACATTCCGGAGATCCATATACTCCACTTTCGGAGTGTATATCCATATGCTCCAACATATGCGAACATGGTATAAAAAATACTGTTATTCTTATAACACTAAGTATAAAAATTGAGTTTTTCACCTGGTTTACTCAAATTATTAAATTAGTTTTATCTACATTAATAATGTCATTATCAACCAACTCGCCAAAAATTTACCAATGAATATTTGTTTAGAAAATATAATTTATCTGTGAGCACTTGTTTAGCAAGCACTACAACTATTTATTCGTCTGTCTCCCATATTGATAACACAGCCATATTATTTTTTTAGCAAGAAATTACTAAGAAAGTTAAATCATTTACTATAATCTCCCTTAAAGTTCATCTGCCACTATTCCTCTGCCCATTTCCACTCTGAATATCATTATTTAATAGCTCTTTAATGCTAATAAAATCATTTTAACGGATAACAAAAAAAAAAAATATTTTAATTTTCATTGCAGGAGCAGTCTCGGTGACAGATTAAAAAATGAAAATGCTAACGTAAAGCTACTGGGATCAGTAGGCAATCGTGAAATGACATTCAGCATGAGAGGAGATAGACATGAAAAGGAGAGGCGGGACAAAGACAAACGGCACAGAGAAGACAGACAAAAAGTTCATCGACCCACAGGACATCTTGCTCATCCTAAATTTAAACCCCACTCTGCAAAGAGACGATGAAAATGATTTTATCATGCAATCACTTCATATTATTTATGTAATAAAACTTACTATTCAATATAAAATATGTTTTAATTCACTTACAATATGTCAGTCTTCCATTTCACAAAAGTTTCGGTTTATTTTTAATTGCTAAAACTACATACCAAATTTTAAAATTCTCTTGCTGTCGGTTTCTCAATAGTATGTCTGGAAGCAACAGCACTAAGTATACAGATTGGATTAGATGCAGTGGAGTTTGCTAACATGAAACTGAAGGGACCGAAATAATTTTTCATGTAAAAGAATTTCATGCTAAAAGTCACCTGCAAAAAATTCACCATCTATTCTATGTCGTAAAATTTAATCTATTTGCCACCTAAAAAATACTTTTAACTGCCAGACTAAAAACAATAATTTTTAAGATAGCGTGAGACCTAAAAAAAACTGGGAACCACAAGGTTTTGGAAGACATACGAAATTTGAATTAAAAAAAAACTGGAAAACACAAAATTTTCAACAAAACTTTAAATATTCAACATAAGTGAGATATAAAAAAATTCAAAAACAATTGCGGCTAGGACATGGGAGCCTCGTAATTGAATTGCACCTGGGGCCTCTTGAGTGCTAAATTTGCCACTGACTACAGTAGAATGTAGATTATCTAAACTAAAATGGAATTGAGATGGTTCGAATAGAAGAAAATCTGGATAATAGAGAAGGAAAAAAACAAAAATAAAAATCTATTACATATATCAGTGCTCCGCAACTGCTGTGTCGTAGTAAATTTCTCCAACAAAACATTAAAAATGCCACCACATGCATTTCTTACTTTTTTTACTGCTGGTGTGCTACGAAATTTTGGAAAAAGTGTCGAGTGTGCCATGAAAGATAAAAAGTTACGAGGCACTAATATATGTAATATAAATATTTTTTTATGGACTTGATGTTATAGATTCATGTAATACAATTACATACAGACGACTATTGTTTTGAGAAAAATTCAAGTAGATATTGATTTTTCTTTAACGGCACCCATCCTTTTCAAAGCCGCCAAATTACGTACACTTTGTACAATATAAGTCGTGTTGAGTTACATTCTTCCTGTTTCTCAAACCACTTCATTACTACACCCAAGTATTGTTACACTTCAGAATGTGTAGAATCAATTATCTCCTTATTGGTAATCATTCCCATGTATTCAGATCAGTCAGATACCGCATCAACTATGTCTTATTTGTTATTAAAAAATTGAAATCCAGGATCGTTTGCATTGCAATTTAACAAATTTGGGAATTCAAACTTGTTTCATCAGCTTTATAAATATACTTCATCGTATCATTCTTCCTCACATACACCTTTAACTGCCTATGAAAGTGTTTTCTAAAGTTTTCGCTTCTCTAATACCAGGTCGTGCTTTAAATTTTTTAGCCAACTCGAGCTTGCTTTAAAGGTCAGATCTCCATTTAATCTTTTGAATACGTTATGAACTGCCATCCTCGGACATTAGACTGTTGGTAAACGATACAACATTTTCACGTTATTGTTTTATATTCGAAATGATTGAGGTGCCTACGCCATATCTATTAGATAAAATATCTCGATTCAAAGCATTGATAATACCCAGTTTGTCTTTTAATGTCAGCATAACATGTTCTCTTTTCGGTGACAAAGGTAATATTAAAAATCCGGATAATAGAGGTTCTATTGTATTTATTGTGCAAAGTAATAAATTTTACCGTATCATCCAGAGCTGTGGAGTCGGATGAAAATTTACTGACTCCGACTCCGGCTTTATTTTATACTCCGACTCCAACTCTTGACTCTGATTTCAATTTTTATTTTATAATTTACTGTGTCTACCTAATGTATTTATACTGACTTATTAATAATAGATACAGGTATAAATAAAAAAAATCCTAGGAATCTAAGTGCAGGAATTTACTATTTGTACGGCTACAATAATCTGAACGTAATCCCCTTTTGGGGTTTATTGCGACTATAAAAGTCTGCATAGTATTAGGCATGAAACGATGAGAGTTTAACTGGTTAACACATACCGTAACGTTATTCATTAAATAAAATGTTAAAGCAATTAAACGGAGTCAGAAAAAATCGACCGACTCCGACTCCACCTAAAATGTTCCGACTCCACAGCCCTGGTAACATCTATAAAATTGATGAAACAAAATAAATCAATATACAATCAATTTTGTCCATTACTAATCCTTTATAAAGTCATTCTTTGGAATATTTTATTTTTGAAAGTGTCCACTCTGAAAGTGTTATCTCTGGTGTATAAAGGTATCCACTCCAAAAAAAACTCTCCTCAATGTAAATTTTTACATTGACAAATTATTTTCACAGAAAATTGATTTTTAGTTAACTGCTCTATGCTTTGGGGATCCATTTCTGCTTCTTTGAAATTTTCAAAATCCTTAGTAGCTCAGCAATGAAGCGTGTACACTTACATTTTGGCCACCATATGAAATTCATAAGAAACAGTTTAGTTCATAAAGAAGATTTTAACTAATTACAATTTGTCATCCTTATGATCTTGGTAATTAATAAAATAATTTTAACCGGTGTATAAGTACATGGAGTATGGATAACACAAACCTCATCTCTTAGTGTTTCGACCTAAGAAACGTTGATAATAATTGCGAGATATGAGAGGCCATAAATATGTCTGAAAGAAAATAATATCTCTGCCATGTCCATGACAAAACACATAAAGAAAATATTATTATGGGTTGCATAAGAATATCAATAGGACTTGTTTGCATTCATTAGGTTATATACCCCATATGACTGAATTAGAGTCAGTGAGGAAAGCAATTCAGCAAGGCATAGAAGAAGGTGCAAGCGTACCAAGAATTTTTTCGAGGACACAGATAGATGGGGATAAATAGACTTAGTCACCATTGGAAGCGAAAGCCCACTCATGGCAAGGATAGTTACAAAAAGTGTATAATATTGTTTCACCATAGAAATAATTAATCTATTAAATTAGTATACCTCATAAACGTTTTCAATTATCGGAAAATATTTATAAGAGTGTCTGTAGATAAATCTGTACACATATATATTATAAACTAATTTATCACCTGGTTCTATAACAATATATTGTATGTAGAGTTATTTGCCAGATTATTAAACCATTACTGCACATCAGTAAGATTTTTCTCATAAAATTTCACCTTTATGAGGTTATTTATTATCTAAGTGTGAGGTTATCACTCATTTCTTGAGTTTATTTCAATGCCAAAGTCACATTTATTATGTTGCAGTGTTAATTTCGCACTATCATATTATTAAAAATCATTTTTGCTTTATGATGTTCTTAAATGGAAAATCTGAAGTGAGAACTTGTGAAAAGTTCATTATTTAACAATGATAGAAACACTTATTGATTATTCAGGTGGGATTATGAGGTCTATGAATGTTTATTGTTACAATTTACGGTAATGTGATTATATTAGTGATTTTAGTAAAAAAAATGTCAGATGATATAACTTTGGAGTAAACAATGTTTTAAAATGCAATTAGCTAGAAAGTATGATGTAATAGTGATTACGTTTTAGATTTTGATGGAGAAAAGAAAATAATGGAGGAAACTAAGCCAAATGTAAGCGTTGCACCAATTACAGTGGAAATATCAACTCCTTCATGTTTGGATATAAATAGTCTTGATGTAAATATAACATTTATCTAACATACTGTGGGGTATTTAATTTTAGCTGATGTTTTATTCAGTGGAAAGCCATTACATTTAAGCAATGATATTGTTTGAATGCAATGAAGCACAAAGTGTTTTATTTATTAATGTCATATTCCATGATATTCTAGATCGGTGAAATAACAGAAGCCAATGACAATGATTTAATGAGCACATCGGCGGTTTTATTCTACTGCAAGTCTAAAGTAAGTATTAGTATAATTTTTTTTTTACCATGTCCGCTACAAAACTGGAGCATATAGATCTCAGTAGTGTAAAGACGGTCACTCCAGAAATGGAGTATATGGAACTCCATAATGTCAAAACTTATTTATGGCAGATGTTTTTCATGAGAATTGGTCGTCACATATTAGAACTATCATAAATGTGATATTTTCACAGTAAATGTTGTAAGCATAATGAACATAAAACCATTTGTAAAACGGAAATGTTGCTTTTTTTTTTTTTTAATTTATGTTTTTTTCAGTAAGTAAATCAATAAAATAATAGTTTCATAATAAGTGTGTTTTTTAAAACTTTCTAGATATTATACCCGTATCTCAAATTTTTGGCTATTATGGGCCTTCGTCCAGTATCACTAGATCAACTGCAAAGTTCAAAAATAAGTTTATACATATCACACTACCATACACTGCAAATAACTATTTTGGTGTGCTTAGGATATATTCTACAGTATATGGCATGTTATCGGTAAGTATGATTTATGATATGATTTATATAGCCTGAATAATTATAGTAGCACTCGTTCGTAACCTGCATTCCAATGAATGAAAAAAGTATGTTAACAAAAAGCAAGTATTGTTAATTAAGTTATTGGTCTCATACTAACTAAATGCAGAAAATTATTTATTTAACAATGCATAATATTTAATACATGAATACAAAAAAAAGGTAAGCAGTTTGAAATTTTCAGGATCTAATGAACTAAGTATGCAAATATTCTTAATTTATTGACATCTATAGTTCTAGTTGACATTTCTATATACGTTTGGTTTATAGGTATAAAATTCTTAATTTGTTTAAGTTACGTTATAAATGAAGTCAGTACAAATCTGAATGATTCTGTTTCTTGCAAATATATGCTTCTGAACGTATTTTATTTGAAAAAATATCTCAATAAATGAAGAAATTATGATTTTTTAAAATGAATTGTCTTTAAATTTTTGAATTCGAGCGCTAGAGGTACAACGGTTACCATGCGTAGAACATTGTTTACAAGCATGACACTTTTTTCACATTTGACCGGAAATTTGGTCAGTTATATCGAAATTCTACTGAAATGTATAAATAAAATTTATGTTTATTTTCAAATATTTCGTAGTACATAATTTTCTTTATTTGTTAAATTTACAGTAGAGATAGAGGATTCTGCTACAAAGCAACTCCCGCAGCACGAATGCCAGAGGGAGAAAATGGATCATACGATCAAATTTGCTATGGAAGTCCCACATTTAGTTATATAGGACCGAGTATCCTTCATTTTGCAGGCTACATATATGCAATTTATTTATTTCGAATATCTGATAACGAACAACTGCAAAATCTCATGGAAAGGGTAATTTGTGGAAGAAAAATACTATGGAATTAATTGAGTACTCCTAAAAATTTATTCATAACATTGTGGATATAAGAAATAATAACAACCACATACGATACAGTTCTTTCCACTATATTTAATGATTTACGTAATAACAGCAAGCATAGATGACTTAAGTAAAAAATCCATTTGTCTTAATAATTAGTTGTGATATGAGATACCTTTGTTTATTACAGGTATTTTTACTTTCATCATTTCCACCTCAAGGTACACCATATACCAGTCCGAGAAAATTAGTGCGGACCCTTTGGCTTTACATAATATTTAGTCTGATCTGGATGGTATTGTCATTGGCTACAGTCAATATTATGATGGCTAGAGGTACTATCATCTTTCAATGGCTGACTCAAAGGTTGGAGAAATTTTTGGTCACTGTTTCACGCATCAACAATATAGTTATATTCTGATTATTCCTAATTTTGCAGCTCCGCACAAATTAAATCAGTTGCAAAGGTATTTTTGGTGATATCCACTCTAACACATGATATGGTGCAGGCAACCATTATAACTAGTTACTGTTTACAAGCACAACTTCTAACGGCACATTTGCATTTTCTTCGGAATAGATTGTTGACTCGCACAATCTCCTCGTTGGATTGGATGAGGGTATGTTTACATAGATTAACAGAATTCTTATTGCACTTAGTCTATATTATCAATTGAAAATGTTTTATGAGATATTTATATAAATTCTGATATATTTGAGTTTGTATGCTTCTATAAAATGAAAAGATGGATTATTTATACACCCAATATCCAATGTTAAATTGTAACAAATGTAGCTTTATCTTTTTAGGAAATTGCCGAGTTCAAAAAATTATTGAGGCATTTGAATGAAGTCTTAGCGCCAGTAATATGTCTATTTACGTTAGTAAACATATCATGGGCTTGCTCGGGAATTGTTTGGCTTTTGAATTTGGATAAAATAGATACTGCTGTTCTGCCAGTTCTTGGAATAAGCATTTTGAATGAGTCATTATGGATTTTGGCTTCAGCAGTTCCTTTCATATCTGTAAGTGGTTGTACATGACATAACAATAGACACAAATGGGTTTTAATGTTTAATTTCTGTAAGGTGTTCAGGTAACGCCTAAAAAATAAGTATTGAAATTGGGGACATCCACATTATCCATCCTTTATAGTAGGAATAAGGAAAAAAAGTATCGAGATATGTACTTTTTACAAAAATAATCAATATTCTGTTACATTTCAAGTGTTTAAATATATTTTGAATACTCATCTTCGAAAACAATGAATATTAATTTGAGCAGCAATTTTATTTTTAAAAACACCCTTTTCAAAATACAGCAAATTATTTTATATAATGTAGGCTGCCCGATTGACGACAGCTTGCGGAGTAGCCCAAGGAGTTGGCCATGAATTAAGTGTCCGTCCATTTCTACACCAAGAGACGCCACAGGAAGATCTCAATGCTATTCTTTTATACGCTTCATCTCTTCAGTTATCAGCCAGACTGTTCCGAGTACCGATAACAGGAAGATATCTGTGTCTGGGACTTACAGCCACCGGTATCATACTGTTAACTCTGGGAATGTGCCACTATATAAGGATATAATGTAATGACAATTATTTTTAAAAAATCGTTAGTTCTTGCAGATGTTAGTTCCAGATTTACCTATTTTATTATACAATGGTTTTTAAAATTAACAAAACTTCAATTTAACTAGTGTGAATATTTTTTTTTAAATTGGAGTAAAAATCTTATGTGCATGTCCGAAAATTAATATATATTTATATAAGTTTTTATTGGTTTACATTTTAATAACCATATTGAGATATATATTTCATGTTTTTTTTCTTCATAATTCAAGAATGCTCTTAACTCAGTATTACAATTTTTGTATATTTTATTTTGGGCACAATAAAGGCTCGTGTTATAAAAATATCTATTTTGATTTTGTCTCATCTAAGCAACTTTTTGTTTTGATGAGACAAAAAACCGTCATGCTGTTTGTTTTATCCATAATAATTTCACATAATTATGTCAATTGGCTAATATATTTTTTTAGAATGATACATATTTCTATTGTAATGTCTCCACTCAAACAGATGCGTTAAATTATGTATACTATAATTACCACATGGGTATCATTCAACAGATGCTAATTTATCAGTTAAAGAGAAAATATATAATTAAATCCCTTTACTGCATACTGTTTATTGCATATATGCAACATTCGAATCATTTGAAATTTAATTCGATACAGCAAAGTGTCATCTGAGTAAATCATCCACTATTCATTTTAATTCATGCTTAAAATACTGATTTACGATGGACATTTTACTTTATCAACATAATTTGGATATTTCGAGAAATAAATGATTTTTAGTTGACAAATTTGATTTTGCAGAAAACAAATTATGTAGTAATGGGTTAAGTAAGCTGACTAAACAGTAATTCTTCTTCTTCTTCTTCCGACTAACCAGTAATTACTAAAATATAAATTTGAAGCAATGTCAAATTTTTAAACTAATTATTAAATAAAATATATTTTTAAAATTATTTTTGCCAGTGAGAAGATGTTACTATAGATACAATAAATCCTTAATATAACAGACCTCAATGTAACGGACTTTGGATATAACAGACAAAACATCATACCAAAAGAAGTGAAAATGTAAACATGGAAAAATAGGTAGAATTTATTTGATAGCCAAGATGCAGACATAGATTTAGAAGTTTTCGATTTCTTTAAAACCGTGCAGAATAATTCTGAAGAAAATGAATATATGTAAAAAGTAGAAAGTACCCATGGGTATCAATCACATCATGGCTGAAAGTGAAAAAGAAAATGAAGTTATTGTCTTGATAAAAGAACAGCATACTTCGATAGTGCAAATGAAATTTGATTCTTTTTTTGAATCTAATAATAATTGTATTAAAATGCATTTAGAAAACCGATTTTTATGTAACGGACTTTCGGTTTTAACAGGCACCCCCTCACCTGCATTGGTCTGTTATATCGAGGTTTTATTGTAATCTTAATATTTTCAATTAGAACTTGTAGGAGAGTTAAAAATATGCACAATATATTTGCAAATGTAGATTGTGATTAAAAACATCCAACAGATTGTTAAATGAAACTGTGTGATCATCTATATATAGCACGTAGTTAATTCTTAACTCTACGAATTGCGGAAATCATGAATATAATATGTATAAAAAGCACTATGGTTATTATTTCAATTTAATCATATATTTTAAATGGCAAACCATCATCTTTTAAATATAAATTCAGAAATGCATCAAAAACCATATGAGATGCAAGTAACAATCGCTTAAATTAAGGTACAAAATATTTTTGTATCAAAATGATAAGTTTAGTAATTTTACAAATATTATTCGGAGGGTTTCATAAATTTTGATTTCTTATTTTTGTGTTGTGACGGTGAATTCACTTGCTGATTATTTTCCTGCCACTTGCGTTTGTTATCTTTTGATTTGAAAGGTGTCTGATATTTATTGTCTCTGTCGGAAGTATCATTTTCCATTTGATCGTGATTTCGTTTATTGAATTTAGAATTCATGGTCTTGACTAGTGGGTTGTAGTGTGAAGCCATCTCTAAATCTGATATTTCGGTTTCCTTTTGCATTTCAACTAATCTGTTTGCATCAGCATTTTCTAGTTCCATTATTCTTTCTATTTCTAGATTCATTCCTCCGTATGACAATCGTCCTACAAGTAATTCCTCACAACGTACAAAGCTTGGTTCTATCGTAAAGCAACCGGCACCTTGCCGCATTTCTGGTGTTATTTCGTGTGAATACATCTCTTGGCCCTCGTTATCTTCAAGCTCTTTCTCCACCTTCTCTTTGGTTCTTTTCATAAATTTCATTTCCAGAATTGATTTGGACAGCTTAGTTTTATTTTGTTCGCGAGCCATTTTCTGTTTTTATAAAATTTCAACGTTTATAACACAATCAATAACTTATTTCACTGTTGAAAATTGAAAAACAAACTAGCACGTGCGCGAAATTACGGAACGCAAGAGTTGACAATATTGACAGCGTGAAAGAGTTGTCATGTTATGAAACTAGTTTGTATGCGTAGAAATAAATAGATGTAGTTCCACTTCAAAACGTTCAACCCATAATTTATCGAACTAAGTAAAATATGATCGAAATTTTAAAGGAATATGTAGATTAATATTTAGAATATTCTTAAGACGACAAATATAAATTTTAAATACTTAATGCTACATAGTACATCTTTCATGATTACCAGATTATTGAAAAACGTACTAATTTAAAAATTATCACGTCTTTTGTGAATTAGACTTCTGGACATAAAAAAATCTTAGATTTTTAATAATATTACATATCATACTAATATTTGCCCATAGAACTTTTGAATTGGTTATATTTAATGTATTTAGGTATTACGGATTACATTTACACAAAGACTTTTAAAATTCTTAATACGTCCAACCCGTATGGACACATTCTGCCGATATAAAATCTTTACTATGAGAAGTTTTCTGATTGTGTATTTCTGACTGGATGTCTTCACCAAAAAAAAATGTACGATTTTGAAGCATCATGTATTATACAACAATGTGAAAAAAAATAATTTGTGAGTCAGATGTTTTCTGCTTAACTATATTCAAATAATAGAGCACGCTTCGATATGAAAAAAAATATGTCATCATGAAACAGTTTGAGGTTTACTGCAAAAAATGTCTTTAAATTTTTTTTTTCTATTTTTTCAAATTGGGTTTTTATAAAATGGATTTTCTTTTAATTTAGGAAAAGTTTATGAGTACCTGGCTACATTAAATAGTTGTCTGGCTTTACGTCAAATAGGAGTTGTTCGTATGTTTTGTATCTCAGATTTTTGCCAAATACGCATCGGTAAAATTATATTCCGATAGTTATGTGGTAAAATATGCTCAATTAGCGTTCATTTATAGCTAGAATAGTTTACCACTGTCAACATGTATACGACTATTGCCGCGAGTTCCAAGGTTAGTCAAGTCATTTTATAACAGGAAGATGCAATAAAAATAACTATTATTATCAATTACTTTCTACTTAAGTATCTACATCTCCAACTGTTTCAGAACCGAGATGCAACTGATGGCTACGCACACCATGATTCACTCAACAAACGAATAAGCCAAGACACTGGAGCCGACAACAATATACATTCTGACAAATCAATCTCTGGCAATGCAGATACTAAAAGACTTTACAAATTATTTCAGCAAGAATACAGTATAATGGCCGAATAGTAAGCAGCTACTTATTGAGTGTTAAATTAGAACGTAAAAAAAATACATCAAAGGAATTTGAAAAAATAGTTGTCGGATATTCTTCAGGGATAGTTTACTGCGCTTACGGCATGCACTTATTTCATTGTATGGTAATCTCTAACTACAGGTGTCGTGGTCGAAAGTGACAGATCAACAAACATGGCCGCACACTAATACTAATGCACTCAC
>JAGVSQ010000312.1:0-43817 GCA_022683975.1 Rhyacophila evoluta
ATAAAACAATGCTTTAAAACAAAAACAATTAGTAGCATGTCAATCTACTTTTAAGTAATGTGTTTTACATGCATTAATTTTTTTTAGGCTAGAAACATTTAATCAACAAACAAGAATTTATTTTAAAAAAATGCCTAAATTCTTTATCGTCTGCGACTGAATTATAATAATTATGAGTCGTATGATTTCCGAAAAGTGGCTTCCCGTTTACTACTGCTCTTGATTGTGTGCTTTATATGATAATACCCAAGTTTGTAGCATTCAGATTACTTGCACCCAGAGAATAACTCTTTCTTTCACAACCGCCCTTAATCACAACAGTTTATACCAGATGTATTCATAATGATTTATAGCCCAAGCATTCATACCTCGATAGCTCGTGAGCATAATTAGTTTTAATTTGATCATCATCCAATGATGATGAAAGTAATAATGAATCATTTAATGAGACATCAACATTGTGCTATATATTTATGAATATTAAATATTACCCATTGAATTAAGAATATGAAGTTCTGGGAAGGAGCTGTGTATTATGATGCGTCCGAAGGTCTAATCAATCATTTCAAATAAAATGACTCGAAAATCTTTCATCTAATTGCTGCCTTATATCCATACTTTATAACCAAAGGTTCTGAAAATATTTTCCATTAATTGTATATAAATTTATACTTTTTTAAATATTCTTAATTCTTGATAACAAAATCCCCATTTTTTCACCAAGTATAACAAATTATTTTAAATATCAGTTTGCATCTGCATCAGAATCATTTTACAACGTTATTCCGTGTCCGTTATTTGACTAACACTGGCAAGCCTGTTCATTACTTTACTGTTCAATCGACTGTAAACTCACTATTAACAATATTTTTTAATGATTACAATTATATTTTATTTCTGAATTTATTTTTTAAATACACCGATATTATATTCGTCTTGTATTTATTCAAATCTCTAAATAATGCCATTATTATCATCTACTCATGTACTCCCATATTATAATATAAAAAATGGTAAATATGTTATATTGACTGTAATACTACTAATCAGCGAGTGGTGTGAGGATCATAAAATGTGTTATTTAGGCATATTTATTTGATAATAATATAAGGAAATTATTAAACGTATCGCAAATTGATATTATGCCATTATATATGTATCTTAAACAAGATTATAAATGATACTATGAAAAAGTTAATCGAGTGACTAATAATTTTAGCTGTTCAAATTGTATCGTTTTTAGTTTACGATATAAATGAGAACTTATTTAGCAATGACGATATTTTAAATTATAAAGCCGTTTTTGGTCTATATGACATACTCATACATAATAAGAAAATTTTTCATATACAAAATACAGTATTCATTTTTTTTTACATATCGTCAGTTCAAGTGCAAATGATCATTATGTATATATAAATTAGCTTATGTTTTGTGAGTAAACTTATACTATCGGCTTAACAGAAAGCTTCTAATTACAATTATTAGGATGCACCAAGAATTATTATACAATTGAACTTCAAGAAATCTTAAGAAAAATATTTCTTTATCGAATAGAGAGGTTTTCAAATAAAAAAGTTTTAGATGCCATGCAGAAATTCGATTCATATTATATTCTTACCGGTAAGGAACCCAAAAAAAAGACGAAAAAACTGACCAACAATGAGAAAGACCGCGCGCGCACTTTGTGCTTTGTGAATGAAATTAATTTAATTGTTGGGTGAATTATAATGACATGAGACTTGTGGGTAACGAAAAAATTTTCCAGGCCCGCAAATTTAATAATTGTTATATCTAATAGCCCAACAACCATGCCACGCCAGCGCTTAACTGAGAAGCAGACGAATGCAACTACGTAAAGTAAAATGTTAAGAAAATCCAAAAAAATCTTATATTCTATATATTTAATAGAAATCAATCAATTTTAAATCAAAAACTCAAGCAAAATTTATACTCCTTACATCTTCTTTAATCATTATGCATCTATCCAACCATAACTCTTGTTACATCAAAATTCAATTCGATATTTCTTTTACTTATTAGTATTTTTATCACTGATAAACATCATTTAACACAAGATGACATTATAAACTCATTCTGTCGAATTTGCGACATGCATCTTTATGCTTCCCGTATACAAATATGTTATCTTGTTCATCCTCATAAACCTTAGTCAAATCCTGTAATTCAATGAAGTGCTTAATCATATAAATAACCACAATTCCATAATGAAGAACGATTAGAACACCGTCGTGAAAATGACTTTATGTGTCACTCATAGAAAGGTTTCAATTCAAAAGAAGCTAGGAGTGTAATGATATTTTATAAATATCAACTTTATTTAAAATCTTTTATATCTAATTTCGAGTCCAACTATATAAATTGTATACTTCATCGCCAATATACGTGAATAAAGTTTTGTATGACAATACGCAAACGACTGTTATGATATAAATAAATCATTTTTCTATTAAATTAAAAGTTTTTTGCATAATTTAAAATCATACTCTTAACAAAACCAAAATTCCATGTAAACATTGTTTTATAACTACCAATGATATTAAATCATAGTTCACATACAGTAGATATATTATAATTATACTAACTATCAGTTCATGATAAACGATATTACTTTTTATTACAATAGATTATTTAAATTAAAATTATTTCTCCATTGACAAAATTACTCGTATTTAAAAATAAAAATAAAGCAGTCTCTATTAGATTTTCTTTTTTATTTTGAAATAAAATTTCTGGCCAAAATATATCCTTGATTTGATTCTGTTTTTATCACCTCAAACTTCCAGTTCCAATATACAAACGGCCACGACATTCAGTTCGAATTCAATTCAAACGGTTTGATTTGGAATGATATTTTGAGAGTGCCGGTTAGAGGCAGATAGGTTTGGCCGCCCAGGTAGAAAAGAGATGAATCAGGAGGTGAATTTCCAGCCAGACTGCTTGGCGATACAAAATTGTTAGATGGTCAATGACTTGGGTAAAAATAGATGATCAGCTTGTGTGGCGAGTAGACCTGGAATCTGCTTGAATCTGACAATGTTTTTTTATTATATTTATATTTATATGCAATTAGATGAGTTTTACTTAATTATTTACAGAAATAGCGTAAAATTCATATGATTTTTGAAATTTTTATTTTACTAAATTTTTTTTTTCTTCAAGTATTCTATTCGTCATCAAGTGATTGATGAAAACTTTTTCGCCTCGTCTTCTAAAATGCAATTTCAGTGCAGTAATAAGTGTAGTAATAATTTGTGTCACTTAATATACTTTATTTCAGAAGTAGTAGGAGCTTCTGCAGGATATTTTTCTTTCTTGTTATAGATTTTGCGTCAACTTTTGTTGTATTTTTTATTAAACATAGAATATATCCATTAATCAATAAAATATGTAAATTTTATAATAAAGTAGCGTGACACGTGTTGGTGATTTGTAAACGATACATGACACATATTATAATACCAATATGCAGTTGATCATCATTCAAAATTTGTATTGTAAAATCATTTATGCTGCGGCATAAGTTGCACCACATTATACGTGCAATGTTGACAACGTTATCAGTAATTAGCACCAAGTGAACGCTGAACCTTCTGAAAATACAAAACGAAAACAATTTCTCTCAATTCTTAGAGGAGACTAGACATTCACATATGAGCGATGGCATCAAATATCCTGAAAAAAACTGATTCTCCTTACAATATGTATTTAGAAACCATTTCATATTTTAATATTCAATCTTTTAAATGCCGGGATATATTCATATAGCGGGACCCAGAGCTTTTTTTTAATTTTTGTTAATTATTTTAATGTCGATAATTCTTGACAATTTGTCACATATTTCACAATGATTCCAAGAAATATCACTGTGCATTTAAAATGTGAGGTTAGTTAAAACAATCAATGTTGGCTAGTTATTCAGTGTTAAATAAAGTACAACGCGTATACGCGCTCATTTCCCACGGCTGGCCTGCCATGAACAAGATTGTAGAGCGTGCTAACGCGCTTATGGCATAGAGCCGGTTAATGATTAAAACTTCAAGTCGACACTCAATTCTATAAAAGTGATATAGAATATATGGAACAGCTCACGGGTACATTCACTTAACAATATATTAAAATAGGTTTAATACTATTATATTTACTATACTTTATTTAAGAATATATTAAAATTTCACTTGGTAACACTATCAGCAAAAAAAAACTTTAGAAGTTACTCTATACAGACACTTCTATATGATATGGGCTTTATTTGGAGATTACATTTTCCTATAATAAAAAATGCCCCAGCTTGGTGATAGTAATTAATAATTGGGCATAGTAATCAATGAAAGGCAATTCTTCCCTTCGTAGTCCTCAAGTCATCTGCAATCACCACAATATTATATATTATTTTTTAGTTTTGAATAACCATTTTTTAAAAAGGTGTCCCTAATGAGTATTCAATAAATCGACCCTAGTTTTTGAATGAGTTTCTAGCATTACCATTTTTGATGGATGCCATTAAAAATCTTTTCAGTAGGTAGAGATCGTTCACAATAATAAATTGAGCTTATCAAAAGAAATACCAAACTTTAATTTATGTGCTCTTGTGAGCCATTTCATTGGCTTCGTAATCTTCGAATTTAAATGATTACTATTTATTATTATAAGCTCCCAGAATTTCGTTTATTAAAACATACTATATTAAACCAATATATATGTATGTACATCGCATATTATTCAATTATATAAGTAGGCTATAGGCTATAAATATATGTATTAATCTATAATATATTTACCATAAGCATATTGTGGCCAATATTGCAGGAACACGTTACTTGGTTTTATTGTTTAAGTCTTTTATAAAGTATAGTTTTATTATTTGCAATCTCTTGTATCACTGAATTTTTTTTGCATTAAGACATATTTTGTACACTTTTTATAAACGTATGTATTAATAAAAAATCTGCCAATGATACGAGAGGTTCCAAATAATAAAACCATACTTTACAAAGTAAATTAAGCCAACAGATCGAGTTACGTGTTCCTGCACTAATATTAATCATATGTATCGATGTCGAAGATCGAAGGCTAACCCATAATATTTTATCCACGACATGGAAATTGAAATTTAACTTTAATTTGCCTCAATATTTTTAGCGTTTACATTTAAAACAAGGACTTAAACTAAAGCGGTCGATTTAATGGCCAACAAATTATAGTCTCTATAAAAAAACAATGCATTACGTAAACTTTTAAAGATTATGGTCGCTGTATTCAAGAGAATATATATTTTTACGTCGTAATTATATTAATTAAGTAATTTATCGTGATTAAAATAGAACAATCATAAATATAAAATAATAAACTCGTTCATTCATAATAAAAAAACTATAGAAGATCTGATATTGTATATTAAAACGTATTATTTTTCCATACTTATTTCGTAAAATGACAACATTTTTTCAAATATTTGTCCATGTATTTCAAATATAACCTTTCACCTTAGGGTCAATTTTTGGACGACAGACAAAAAAATATATAAAAGAGACCGAAATTTAGCAATGCATACTAAAAAAAATAACATAAAAAGGGTGTGTCGAATCCACAGACAGGAAACGAGTTCAAATTATATTTTATTAAAGAACGCCGATATTGTAAATGATGAATGAACTGACTATACGAGTATCATTAGTGTAAAGTTATTAATATTTCATGGTTAATTTTAAATAATAATTTATGTTATTATAATATGAGAATGAAATTCGATATTTCCTCGAACTGAGTGTTAAGCTAATGTAACGTATCTGATTTATATTTAAATATTTGATATTGACATTGTATTGTCGACTATTCAGTACAATCGACATTTACTTCATTCATTATATTATTTGCAAAGTTAAAACGAGTAGTTAAAACGTATATGGTAGTTTACAAACATTTTGCATCAAAAAATTAATTTATTAAATCGATGGCTTAAAGTGCAAAGTTGACAAGTCCAGTTATAGCTGAAAATAACATAATAATACCGTCTTGTTGCACCTTGATATTTCCACGTCCCGTGTTAATTTGACAATTTAATGTTATGTAAATCCAAAATCCAAAAAAAATGCAGGACTGGATGCTTATTGAGTTGAGTAATTTTCTGACAAACAATTCTCGTGAAAATAATCGTCTTTACATTGGGGAGATCCATATACTCCACTTTCGGAGTGGATATGCTTACACTGTGTAGATCCATATGCGCCACTTTGAGAGCAAACAGGGTATATAAAAAAAATAATGTATCGAAACATCGTCCAAGAAATTTTGACAAGAGATCTGAGATCTTCACTGCAAAATATGTAATTCTGTTAATTTGTATTCAAATCTATTACAAGTATGTCATTCGTAATCAGCTCTACAAATTAATCGTTGAAATTTTTTTTCTAATTTACAAAAAAATAACAAAATAATCAGTTTTTACAATCTCATGTAAAATTTTCGAAAATGGACTTGACAAATTTGCACTTTAAGTCATCAAGTTCTTAAAAACAATGGCACATTTTTTTATTAACACAAGCGAATGTAGTAATACAAAAATGCGATACGAGAGATTGAAAAAAATGAAACTATACTTTACAAAGTGACTTAAACCTACAAATCAAGTCACACGTTCGTGTCAAATAAGCGGCAGGACAGCGCCCTGGCCCCACTACACCACTGGCTGTAGGTACTAAATGTTCTACTAAAAAAAACAGTAGCAAAACAAGCATACATAATAAATTATTTTTTAGTAAAATTTTAATATAAAGCTATATACGTATCCATTCATTGACATTTGTCTACTTGTAGCAAAGTCGGTATTTACTTTGAAACAAAATACGCGACAGTTATTCTTTTTTTGTCGCAGCTCGATCGACTCTTAGCGCCTTTTTCTTCTTCACAAATGTCCAATTAGGGAAGGACTGGTTTTGACCATTTTGAACTTGGTGCTTTTTGCCAGACCGCTTATTGACCCGTGGCTGAGGCCGGCGCGTTTGACTACCGGCTGGACATCAGTGAAGATACTTACTGAAAATGCTGGTTTCGATACGAATTGACAGTATCTATTGGTTAAAATAACTCACTGTTATCGAGTAAATAGTAATAATTTTTACCAAACTTATGTGTAACATCAAATAGATTTTTACAATAATACATTAAGGAATGTTCGCCATGGGAATTTCTCTGAAATATAAATTATTCGTCAAGCCTTCAAAAGTAATCATTGATAGTAAATTTCATAACACAATCATTTTTTAATATTACCTGATAGAATTTTAATTTATAAAAATCTATACCTACACGTTATATGTCAATCAAACTAACTATTGACAGTACTCTAACGTTTTTTGTAATTTAGACAAAATATTCAAATATCTGTCACAATATTTTTATGTTATTATCTACGTAAAGTAGATCTCCACTTAATGGATATTATTAAAATATAAATAGAACCCTTTTAATGTTTCAAATCAATTTCATAATACATATTACATAATATATTTTTAAACTATCATTGTATTTACGAATATTTTTTTTTATATACCATGTTCGCTCCCAAGATGGAGCATATGGATCAACACAGTGTAAAGAAGTTCACCCCAAAAGTGGAGTATAAGGATCTCCACAATGCGAAGACGTCTTGACAGATTATTTTTCACGAGAATCGTTTGACAGACAATTGCTCAACACAATGGGTATCCTGTCCTGCACTTTCAGATTTTTTTTAAATCCGACCAGATGGGGAATCGAACCCGCACTCCCCCCGGATCGCTAGGCGCACGCGCTACAAACTACGCTAATCGGGGAGACAAACGATGAATATAATTAGTAATAAAACTCTTATCAGTTTCACTGCATATTATCTATTTTGTGTGATTATTATTTACACAATACATATATTTGTGTCAAACAAATATTTTTCTTCTCAATATAAAGATCCATACGCTCCACTTTATCTGCAAAAAAACAAGGATAAAAAAATAATACAAAAAAATTAATATATTAACATTACATTCCAGAAAGAGGCCCACCCTCTAGGACGCTTAGTTTTATATTTTTGGATTTTTATTAAATCTTACAACTGTGAGATTCGAGCCCGCAATTGCCAGCTATTAGATATTACATAAATCAATAATTAATTAATAAGAAAATAAACCAGTATTATGTTATAATTTTTAAATTCAATTATTTATGTATATCTTTATATAGAGTACAACGCTCGACATTTTGATGTTAACGAAGTAACAAAAATGTCTTTTACTGTACATAATGTTACGATTCTAATGCAAATCATCAAAAGGATATACGAATTGTCGATATATGGGATTCAATGAATAAATGATTTCAATACATGTATATATATATATAGAATCATCTGATATGGTATTTCGGGTTCTGTATTTGGTTGACCAAAAGCGCCGACGCTCGTAAAAAACTTTTTCCAAAAGACAATTTCCTCTATAGCCGAAACTAATTTGCGTTTTGACGAAAAAAAGATGTTTTTGCAGGGGATTTTGTTAAAAAAGAGGGCGTTTTTGGGAGAAATCTTGCGGAACTGGCGCCGCGGCGACGAATGCTCCGGGTTTGTCTAGTGAGCCCTTTTCGCAATTTACGGGTTGCGAACCGGATAATAACATCGCGTGTCGATTTACCAGAGCCAATACTTAAAAATAATATTACTATTTAATATTTCTTATCTTAGGATCAATGGCATTTTTTAGCTACTGTGTATGGAAAACAGATAATATTCAGAGAGTCTTGTTAGCAAATACAATTTTAATGTCTGTATACAGATATAAAAAATTTCGGAACGTAAAAAATTCCTCCAATATTTTTCATATCAGCAAATATAAATCAGATTTTTATAATGAAAATTATCCAGTAGTTCAGCTACGAATACCCAGAACACAGTGAAATTGTTACGCCCCATACAGTTTCTCGTTTTGTGCTAAGTGCTTACTAAGGTTTACTTCCTTTCATAACAGTTTTTTAGTTTTCACGGTTTCTTAAAAGTTTTGTACAGAATTTGTGGTTTCTCAAATTTTTTGAAGGTCTTGCACTAATTCTATTTTGCCTGTACCCTCTTTGATTTGTACGTCTAAAGCAACCTGCTCCATTTGCTCTTGGGTAACTACGCCACTGTGATTTTCTGTTATTATATGTTCTTAGCATCTATGGTGATAATCAAAACTGGCAACATATCCACAGCCACGTAGCAGCGGAGCACGTATCCACAGCCGTTACCACAATGACCCTCAAAGTCAGCTCAACTAAGTTTATGAAAAGGCTGTGGATGGTTCCATGACAACTGCACGCATGACGGCTGCGCACATGACAAGTGCACGCATGACAGGTGCTTACATGACATCTACGCACACATTGAAGTGCTCACAGTAACACAGAAATTAATATTAAAACATTTTATACTTAATTTACGTAATCATAGTATAGGTAGATTTTTATTTCAATTATACATAGTCACTCACTAAAAAAATAGCAATTTTGAAATGATGTTTTGTGATTACGACAGCTGTCTGGTTACTGCATAAAGAATGCGAAACAAAGGTTTCAAACAGCGATTCATATAGAAGTTTGAAATGTGTAGTCGGTACACATTATATTAGTAGTCAACAAGCTGATAATCAATAAATTGCAATTATAAACTTGGAACATATTAAATTGAAACATAAATCAAAATTATATTGTCTAATGGGTAAGATGTGAATGTGTTAACGCAAAAGCGAGCTGTTTGTCTGTTTAATTATAATTAGTTAGGCATGCTGAGCTTTTGGATATGGCACGTGAAATTAAGAAGAAAAAAAACACATTCTCGTTGTGAATGGAGCGGTCTTTTATTAATGAAATTTTAAATTTGCAAATTAAATGCTACGACTGCGCTTAAAAATATAATTAGAAATTCATGTATCTTCTTCTTTTTAATTTTTTTTCAAGACGGTGCCAATTAATTATTTATTTTTGACTACAGAAATATCATCCATTTTAATTATGATTGGCTTATTTTTGCAAATCGATTTTTTGTTTTGTCACCAAGGTCTTATTTTCAATGATAATAATAAAGTATTTGATCTTTACAAAAAATGTTACTAAAAAGCTATTGAATTCGATTTTACTGACTAATGTAATTAGATCAAGGATTTCAACAATTGGTTTTATTTTTCTCAATCTTGTATACTACAACGCATTTCCGTATAACCTTACTAATATCATTGATTCAGACGTCTTTTGGTCTATCTCTAGGATGTATTACCAATATAGAATATAACTGCATATGTAAATTCATAAGCGGTTATTTGCAAGTAGTATATATATTGTCATAAATTGACAACACGTATCATACATTTATTAAATTGTCCAGGTGGGCCAAAAAACTATAAAAAAATAAGTATTGGGACATTATTGAAAATAAAATACACTTTGAAGAGAAATAATGTTATTTTTATTTTCATTAATTCCACAATACAAGTCGGATATTGCTAGTTCGATTCCCACATCAGCTAGATTAATAAAAACCAAAAATGCAGGAATGGATGCCCATTTGTTTGAGCAATTACCTGACAGTAAAATCTTTTAGTTGTTTATGAAAGTAATTAATTATTTTGATAACATGAAATGATGGTTGTCTTGAAGTGTTTTATGGCTAAATTTAACAGAGTTTAACATAATTATGGTGATAATTTTGATGTATTACGTTTCAATATGGATAATTTTAGCTCACTGATTTTTTTATTTCTTTTATGGTATTATATACGAAACAATGAATAGTCTACAATCAATGTGGGATATACGTCTAGTGGATATGCAGTACCTTGAATTCAGATATTCACAACTGAATCTGGACATATGGACATTTTTTTACTCACCAAATGGATATGACAAGAACACTGGTTGGCAATAATTGCACGACTGTAAAGTGGACGGTAGTAACCTCTTTGCCTTTTTAAATGATACGCTTAAAGTATTGATATTTGTGAAGGAGGATACCACAATAGAAAGCTTAGCTTGTGTCTTGGATGATAAAAAAAGCTCTACTAGATTCTTTTAAATAAAAATTCTGTGAATAATGTAGTACGTTATATTATATGATTATATATCTTAGATACTTACGTTGCACATATTTTAAAATTTATGTCAAAAATGATGCGGTCCACGCAAAATTATTAATTATGCTAAGCAATCTAATTTAAATGATATATGTAAAATTTTTGCCGTAGCCCATTTGAAACTTCATTGAAATGGTCCATGAAATGTAGGGTGACTATCTTTCTAAGCCGCGGAACGGTGCGGAACATGATAATTTTTGATTTTAGAAATTATTTTATTAACAGTACTAAAATTGAAAAGTTTATGTTAAATATTTTTACAGTAATTCAATATGTATTCGATTTGAGTCACAAACAACAATTCACAAGAGTGTTTACAAAATCTAGTCGTCTTTAAACTAGCTTAAAGTAATGTATATGAAAATAATGAATGAGAGTAACTGTTTGATTGATTTAGTGTTAAAGATTATCAAATTAACAATACAATAAAGTTCTGACTACAGATAAAATAATGTACATATCGACTGTGGAAAGGAAAAAGGACGTCACCCTCATTTTTTTCAAAATAGCTTTTATTTCATAATCAGAATGTATACAGCTTAATACACGTTATATTAAAAGGATGTACGCTGAAAATGCCAAATTCGTACTTAAATTTAAATTTTAAGTATGAAAAAAGGATGCCTTTCACGCAACCAATATTATTGGTTTTTCTTAAATAACTTAAAATATTAATATCATATAAAATAAATAAAACACCAGATAATTACATTGTTGTAACCGATACCGTACTCACTCGCATCAAATCATGGTCACATCTGATAACGTTAAGAGTTTACATTACAATGTATTATGTCGTGTTAAAAGACATATTGAAAATATAAAACGGCACCGCAGCTATTATATGTCCTAACTCCAGAATGTCTGTATCATAAATTATATCATACCACCGACAAAAAAAAGTTTTAAACACTCTGATAATAGTCATCTCATCCACACCAGGGGTTGGCAAATTTATTTTATTAATTAAATATTACACCATTACCAACCGATATCGATTCGCTTTCTTACTTACTTTTCATTTTACTGGGTTCTATATTTATTCTGAATTCAATGCCAAATAAACGCAAAACAATCGCACATAAGGAAAGTAAACACAATACGAATGCACACACAATTGAACACATGATAATTCTGAAATTACGTAATTATAATAAAGGTATACATACATATTTTATTTTTATAATCATAGTGTCATTCTGTTCAATCTTTAAAGGCCTATTAGATTACACAATATTAAGTGGTCTTACTGCAGAATGGGCGTGGTCTCTTGTATGTGCTTTAAGTGCCTAGGGCTCGTTACACCGCACTTAGTAAGGGTAAGGGTGCCTTGAAATTGTGTAGTGTAATAAGCTTTTTAATCTTTTTCGCTACCACATATTGTTGACGTATAAAGAGCGATTACACCACATTAGTCATGGTTGACTGGTTTATGTATAAAAATATAGGTAGAATTTTACTAAAAATTCGAATCGCTTTCATAAAACATTGACGTATCATCGCTTGTTTTATGAAAATATTTACTAAACAATCTTTCCGTCACTTTTCAAGTTTTCAGCCAAGGCTTAATTTTAAAACATAGTAAGGATAAAATTAATAAATCTGAAAAATAAGGTACACGAATATAAAGTCTAAATTGCGGTTCATACTCTGTTCGGTATATTGGCCAAATGGGATGTACATCCAAAATTTAGTTTAAGGAATATTTGAGTTCTTTATATAACTTATAAAAGAAAGATGTATAAATATATATATATATATAATATAAGGGATAACGCGACGTAACATGGTATAGAATACCATGCCACGCCGCTATGTGGCATATATTGTAGATAGAAAACAACGAAGAATTGAATGTCAGACCGGAACAACAAAATTGTTAACAATACGTCTGTATACTTGGTGGCTGAATTGTTAAATGTATTAATTTAAGAAAAATTGTTTGGCACTAGAGTGCAAGTGTCATCAAGCATCGATGCTTAGTGTTTAGCTAACATCCAATTCTTGTGAAAAACAAACACTATTGTGAAAATTCTTTACATTTTGGAATCATTCCAAACTATGATACTAATAAATATAGATTTACAAAGTGAATATTTTGAAGTTAGCTTATTATAATATATATTTTATGTTCAGCATTTATTCGCTATTTAACAAATGTTTGTTACATATTGATGATGGTCTTTACCATTAGTTAATATATGGTTATAAAAATATAATACATAAAAAATGGATGCTTAATAGCTTCTGTGTAATTCAACATACGTATTTTTTTAAATATTCACTTACGTAATAATATATGTAACTTTGGCAACCTTAACAATTAAAAAAAATATATTAATATACTGACATAAGCAATACTAATGAAGTGTCATATTTTCCCCAAGAATTATGACTTATGATTTTTATTTTTGCCACGCAGTGATTAATTGATTTTTAACGAATAGTTGTAAGGACGAGGATCTCAAATAATTATATGGGGTTTCAAAATGCCATTTCGTATATTTTTGACATACCTATGGAGGTTTGCGTCACTTTAAAATAACGATTAATATTAAATTGTGCTAATATTGTATTTATAGAAATTAACATTTTAATCTTGTGATTTATTGTAATATTATCAACGGTCTTGGTGATTTTAGTAGTACATATGTTGTTTTCTAGATAATAATTTATTAATTTTTATTTAACAAGATAATAATAAAAAGTTATCTTGGCCAAAAATGCACATAATGAGCTTTACCTCCAAGGAGACGATGTTCTCAAAGCTTAGCATACGGTAGCTCTAAGCTTTTGTTGGATACTACGATTAGCTACAAATTATACTGAAAATGATACATTTTAGTGCTACATTTAGCATAATTTCATGGTTGAAATTAAGGTAAAAATTCACGCATAATATATGAAAATATATATACAGCTTTAATTTAAATATTTTACCTCCAACTTGCAGGTATATAGTGTCATTATATTAAATACTCAGTTGCGTAGGCAATATTGTTAACAAAAATGATTTTATTTATTCGTGATTGTATGGCGAATCGTAAATTTAGGATTAAAATAAATCTCCTAATTGGTTATCTTATGTAACAACAATATGACAGGGACTTCATATTAAACGTTTACTGTTGAATTTACAAGCTCAGATTAAATAAATGCGCTTCTCAGTTATAAAAAAACTACCAACATAAGCACCTACTTAGTTACGGACAATGTCAAGATTTTTTTATTTATCCGTTAATATTATATTTAATATATTTATATAAAATAGCTATAAATTATATTGATAGCAAAATTCATTAGAACGACTCTCAAATTTTTATATCTTCTTCTTCTATATATCGTATATGATACGGTTGATATGTTGATGGCACCCAAAATGACTTGTGAAAGTTTGATCCTTTTCGTATTTATTAACATAATATTTAAAGTAATTTAGATAATTCAAAAAAATATAATATAACAGGTGCTCACTCACATGTAAAGGAGCGTAGTGTTCAACTCCTTGCAACTGGTTTGGACACGTGCTGTAGATATCGTGAAATCATCAGTTACTGTCCATAATCATATTATGATATATTTGGCGGAATCAATTTAATGCTTCCATAGCTTGAAAGGATTCAAAGAAATCAGATAATGAGAGAATATCCTAAAGATGTCACGTGGCGACTATGTGCTCCACATATGGTATAAATAAGTCTGAAGACGACAAATATTATCATATGATTCATTTTTTTTGACATATATAACAACATACCGATTTGGTACGGAATGTTTCATTGAATTATTAAATTAACATATGAGAACAAAATAAAATCTCATTATGTCATATTCTTAAATGATAGATCGTTTTACTTTCCAAGTCAATATCATGATATGTACGAAAGATATATTTTGTTCACTTTCTACTTAATTTGTTAGTTTATTTCAACACTCCTGTTTGTTGTAAATATGTCATTTGTTGTGTACTTATTTGGTCTCATATTTAAAAACACAATATGAAAAAAATACTTTTTTTTTAATATTTTGCATACATAAAAGCTTCATTTTAATAATTACTAAAAGCTAATTATGTAAATGATCTAAATGTGTGTATAGAATAAATCGATGTAATAAATAATATAATTTATCCCAGTAGTTTAAAGAGAAATACAATTTTCTGCTGTGACTGTAACAACATTTTTCTGCCGCCTTTTCAGTAATAAAATGTTTAATATCTCATGCTATTCCATTCGCACTAATTTATGGGGTTATCTCATAAATGAGACAGATATAACGCTATCTGCTTTTGACAATAATCAAAGTATCCCTTTCTTGCTTGCTTCACGTTAATCAGATTAGAAACGAGAGAGATAAGTATATAAAAACGTTTTACAAATAACAGCTTAAAAACAGCGGCTCCCAACACTTTTTTATTGAAAAAACTACAGTCTAACTTCGCTTATGATTGACTCAATAAATTTCATGATGCTATTTAGAATAACAAGATTTTTTTCATCATGTCCTTTCTGAAAATGGATCATATGGATCTACACAACGGGAAGATGTTTGCCCCGAAAGTGCAGTATATGGATTTCTACAATTTGAAGACATGTCTTGACTGATAATTTTTCACGAGAATTGGTTTTCAGACGATTACTCAACCCAATGAGCTTCTAGGTCTGCATTTCAGATTTTTTAAATCCAGCAGATATAGAAATCAAACCCACATTCCTCGGAAGTCTTGTCTCCTGACTTGATAGAGGTTTGCTCTACGCTCTCTGGGTGATAAAACAATATTTACATGCTCGTAAATTTAATTCGTCTTGTAAAATATTATCCAAATTCTCTTTTTAGACTGTTTTTGTCACACTCTTATAAATATGAAATGTTTAGACTTATACATCACAGTACCATAATTATAAATTATTATGTATTTTTTTACCTGATCATAATGTTCATAGTTTCGTCAATAAATGTGTTTCAATTGATATAATACGTATTATTTTGTGTAGTTTGAATGCAAATGTGATTTCTCTACGTTCCATGTCGTCTAGTTGCGAATATAACGAGCAAAACAGTAATATTTTTAAAACAATACAAATACGCAGAAATGCAGTTATTTTAATTATTAACTCAATGGGTGTTATTTATACGAAACATTGAAGAATCTCTTTGCGGGAGCGTTAATGATACAAGCAAGCGTGTGTAAATTAACAATTAATACGCTTTCATTGCATTTCATTGTGAATTATTAACCTTTCTTGTATATGTGGTAGTTAAATATTACACATATGTGTTGGTGTGTGGGGTGCACTCTCGTTCTGCATTTAAGGAAGATTTATTTATCACAAAGGTAACTTACTACAGGAAGATTCAAAAGACACTCTGCAATATGGTGTGGATATCTAGTCAACTCAATATATCGATACATTTAACATAATTATTAGCATGTGTTATATTTTCCAGTTGAATTTGACCGTATGAAATTTCATTACTTTAGATGAAATTGTACTATTCCTTCTTTTTTTTAGACACAAATTTCTGTGACATTCTGTTTTATAGTGTGTTAAATGATATTCGTTCTTATTTCCAAAATATTATTTGAACGAAGGATTTGTCGGCCCAAGACAAATTTAACGAAAAGCTTACGTGTGCCTTTCTGAGTCACCTCTTGCCTACCCCTGAGGTAATTCATTGAATTAAGTCAATATAGGTTATACAGGTCAAATCCCGTTAAAACAAAACTCATTGAACCACCTTTTTTGTTTCGGTATACAGAATAATAGAGCAAAATATCATTACATATTGTGTAAACGTTTGTTTGAAACAACAAAAATATACGTAATACTGGAAATTTCTATACTTCGATATTCGTTATAAATAATATTTGACCTGGATACTGGATAGTCTTAATTCTTTTACTGCACGATGTATATGATCGTGTCCTGTAGGTCAGAGGTTTTTAAGATATCAAAACATGCAAGAAAAATAATTTGACTCACAGATGTTTGGTGTAACCTCACACCATATGTGTCATGCGTATGCATTAATAATTTAAGTTAGTTAGTTTTTCATTTTTCAGACCTATAATACTGTACGTTTAGTAAGAGAAATCGTCCCGACTCGCGAGTGTGCCGTTGGCGTACAGGGCATACGGTTAAAGAAACTGCTATATAATTTATAATAAATTTCATTGAAAAAACAAACAAAGCAGTTGGTATAACAGACGTCCTGGCATCCCTGTATATAGAGCTTGTCCCGAATCTGTAATGATCATGACATATGACCGCATATTGTTGTCGGCTCTTTGCCATGAAGCGCTATGAAAAATGATGCAACGCAATAAATAACATTAATAATATAATATACGAACAACAATACTCAGCAGTAGATATTATTATAACCCGTTGCTAATGAATTTCGGAGACTCGCATCTAATATAGAAGCCAAACGTCAATAGATCATTAGGCATTGTGGAAAAATCAAATCCAACACAATTATTGTATACAGATCTATCTCTATCTCATAAATGACCAACTATTACACAAAATTATCCATATCACGCTCTACGAGATTTCTACATTCACTGTTAGATTTAGATATCCTTATGACCGCCATTTTTTCTTTGACTTTAAACTGCCATCTACCATGCGTCTAACTAAGATTAATTTATATCAAAAAAATCTTATAAAGACCTGACTGTAATAGATATTCATCATCATTCTCTCATGTTTTACAAAAACAATTGTTGTACGTTTTGTTTTATAGTTGTGTTTTTGTAAATTACGCACAAAAATAAATATTTATAAAATAAAAGTATATTAAAATACATACTGAATTATTATTTTATTGGCGTATGTTTAACTTCATAGCCTTTTAAATATTTTATAATATCACTGTTTTAATCGTACAAATATTATTAAGCACAGTAAATACTGGCGAATTTGTTTCATTTATGTTATTAATAAGGCACCCAACACATTCAGGCGTCCTTATGCAATACACTATCTTCCCACCAGTATTGGCTCGGTCCTGTTATCGTAATTGGCAACATCATGCAACGTTTCATGTGTTTTAACTATAACTGCTACAAACGTGATGGATATTATTTTATTGTTGTTGTTATTGACGGACTTTCCCCCACGAGTATTGGTCGTCAGTCGATTACTCAATCCATCTTAAGACTGAATCCTGTGGCAGATTTTCACATTTTTGTACTCAGTTTATCCACTTTACTTCTGAACATAATTAATCAATTAATATTGACTTTCCATGACTTCAGCATAGATTTTTCAAGAATTTAAGAAGTAAATTATAATACTCACCCGAATTCAATCGATTCCCACATACGTTGGTTGAATTATCATATTTTATTATATAATTTAACCTTCTTAAGTTGTAGACTTATTATTTTACACAATGTGCTACCGCAAGATTTTTTATTTATTCATGTAAAAAAAATATTTACAAAACAAGCTTCTTGTCAAATTCAATTAAATGCTTTGTGCTCACTAAACCTATTATTTATTTTTGAGCATCGATATAAACAACGATTATTTGTATTATCATGTTAAACAAATTCTCAAGTTTATTTCGTGTTATTATGTTGATTCGTTTAAATAACAATAACTTTAAAATTATCTTCATGTTGGTAGATTGCATTATTTATCTTTTTCACGTTGACGACACCGAAAAGGGTACGATTATAAAAGAGATGTATGTAACATATCTATATATGCGATCTAGAAAAAACACTGAATACTTTTAATTTTGAGATAAATATCTTATCATATATTTCTGACATTAGGTTAGGTCGTTTCAAGCTTAGACATACATAATGATTAATTTACGACATTCTGGTATTTTTTAAAATAATTTCTACTGCGTAAAAAATAAATGAATAAATATAAAAAAGACAATAAACCACTACTATTACATCTGGTCTTCAAATTACGTGATTATCTTGTTCTAAAGGTTTTCACGTATATCGAAAATCGTGTACTTAATTTTCACCAAAAACTTATATAAATACATAGCAATGATCAGTGGTATAGTCATTAATATTTTGATCTACTTTAAAAAATACTGAAAAGATATAATTAATCATATATCCTAAACCTTTTTAAGCTGCGTATAAGTGAAATATAGTGTATATTATTTGAAAATGAATGCGAAATGTAAATGCAGGTGTAAATAATGACTAAGATAGACGTTTCAATTCTTTAAAATTTATCTCATTTATTGAATACCTTATTGCTTTTCATGTTATTGGGCATTCTTAAATTTAAACCGATCATTTTCAGAAACGCTAACATTTACGTTTACAGTTGTTCCTATTGCTCAATTATATTATATATTATATTCTATCTGACTTATCGGTTAAATTTCAAAGTTAGAGATCTTGAATACACTTAATTAAGATCAGTTGTAAACACGGGGCACGAGCACATTATTTAATGTTAAACATAGAAAAAAAAAATGGCTTCAAATGCACTTGAATAACGCATATCTTTGCTTTGATACATCTGATGATTACCATTGTTAATTTTTTCAGATTTGTTGCGTATAGAATACTGATAACAATATTCTTTTGGAAAAACTTTCATTGAGCATCCATGTTAGATATTATAGTTCTGATTAATAAAATTAGCATATGTTAATTCCACCATTATCAGTATTAATTATAGTCTTCATATTTAGGATATTATATGAAATTTTAATTACTTCATTTATTTATAAGGTATTTTTTTTAAATATTACTAGAAAATTAAAAATTGTTTATACTCTAGCATCCTTTTTACATTTGGGTATTGAATTTGAACCTCCAGTACCGAATCTTACCAACTAGGTCACCGAAACGCCTCAAATGTATAAGCATTAGTTTTCGCAATATGTTTTATAGGTATTTAATTTTAACCCAATCATCCCTTTTCGATCTTATCAGGGGCAATATTTCTCAATGTTAGTATTTCGGCTGCTTAAAAAATGATTACGCTAGTATACAAACACTTACTATAAATTTTGTATAGTAAGTGTGTAAATAATTGTGCTTAAAAGGTAAGTTCCGTATCAAAAAAGTGCCAGGGAGGCGCCATGGCTTGCTCTGGCTTGCTCTGGCTCTATAACACCACTTTGCTTTACGCTTATTACTTCACAATTTCATCATTTTAAAAATGGTTTTTCATTATTAAATACATATAGATACAGAGTATACTACTTACTACACGTGTATATACTGAGCTACTGATTGGAAGCCTATATAATGTCACAATTATTCACAGGATGTTCCATAAGTAGTTGTTTATTGAAAAGTTTGGTGTTTAAGTGTTTGATAGTGCTTGACATTATTTATTGTGACTCGTTTTGAATTCTTTGTGCGAAGAGCAACTGCTCATCTGCTCTATACAGAATGCTTTTATTGTCAATAAGGGTCCATTTCATTTGCTAAAAGGGACATAAAACATTTAATAATGAATTATTTATTATTTCTTATGGATCGACTGACAATGTTAATATTTTTTTTTAGTTATCATTCTAAATAATTACACAGTTGTTATGGTTAAAAATGTAGTAGCGCAAAAATATATATTTATGTATCATTTTTACTTTGAAAATGGACCAAGCATATCCAAAAAATTAGTATATGGATCTCTGCAATGTGAACACACGTCGAGATATATTCTATAAGTATAAATAAATATAAATAGATTTTTTCGTCTTGGCAAAAAAAAATCCATTTTATACGTCTTTTTCTTCTTAATTTGTGGTAATTGGAATGGATGGTCAATGGGTTAAGCAATTATCTGACAAATAATTCATATGAAAAATAATCTGCCGATACATATCTTCTATATATATATATTACAGAGATTCTTATACTCTTTTTCGGAGTGAATATCGTCACATTGTGTAGATTCACATGCTCCACTTTCGGATATGGTATACTATTAAAAAAATGTCTTCTCCTCTCGTACTTTTAATACAAACATTGTTAATAGAAAAATGCACTGAAACATTTCTCTTGATTATCTTGTAAATACGTTTATTTTAATACAATATATAGTTTTTTTAGTTAGAATATGTGCATTGATAATACAACGAAAATATATCTTTTAAATAAATAAATCAAAAAAACGATAAAATAGTCAATGCTGTATACAAATCCAAATATCGGCATTATGTATCAACTTTTTATATTCAAATTTATTTATCATTATTCATTATACAATTATAATATTTAGTTTTATATTATGATTTATAATACAATCAACACATTTATTAATAGCTATTTTATACCTATAATTAAGAATAATTTAACGAAAAGTTGACAAACCCTGAAAACGATTCGTTCTTTTTAACAATAAACTGAAATACGGATCAGTTAATAATTTTTTGATATGACCATAATAGGTGTACGAGTGCCATCTCTTTTTGTGCGCTTTTATTTTATTGTACACAATAAAACATATTTATTACAAAATTAAAAAATGAGCGGTTTTATTTCATGTTTTTTTAGGTTGATAATAATTTGATTCATTTTTTCGTCAAGTATCTAATACTATATTAACTGTAATTATTTGTACGAGTATACATACTCAATGTTTATAGATTTTTCAAATACCTCATTTCCAAATAAAACATAAGTACATTTTTTCGAATTATTTTTTTAGCGTTTATAAATAATTGTTTAGGATATTCTTAAAAATGTTATGCGACAACAACCATGTTTTATTAATTTATAAATAGTTTATTATGTTGTTCGATAATAGATTCATAAATTACATACATAACACACATGGTGTGATTAAATATTTTGTGACACGTGTCCATTTGATTTTGTACGATACCTATTTAATACAGGAAATTATATGAATACTGCTGCATTTTGCTTAGAATTTACGCTTTATTTAAACATACTACGGCAAAATAATTTAACAAAAAAGCCAATATGAGATATTTAACAAAACATTTATGTAGTATACAATTGTTTTATATTATATTTATCTCGGCCTTTGTACATTAAAGTAAAGTCTTCTATATCCAAGTCAACGATTTCCTCGCTTCATGGTTAGATTTTTTAATTCAGCTCATAATAGATTGGTAAACACAATAGCAGTATATGAAAACACAACAATATTTTATCACCTGCTTCATTTGTCATTCAAACTTTAAAAAAATAAGCTATCCTATGAAAAAATCCATTATTCTCCTTGGATTTCTGAACTATCTGTATGGTATTATTGTTCTTTTTATCAATTATTTTTTACGAAAATTCATACTCACTAAAGTTTTCTCAAATATATCAATTAAAAATAAAGAAAATATTTCATCACGGCCCATAACTAATAAACTTCAACCATAATAAGTAATTACACGATAAACATGTATATTTTTTTACTAAAACTACATTAAAAATGGAGCATATTGTTTTCCACGGTGTTAAAATATCTACTCTAAACAATTGGTTATATTTATCTCCGCATTGTAAAGAATTGGTTGTTATCAAAATTTTCAACGCATCGGACATCTTCTTGCATCTTTGATTTGTTTTGAAAATTACATGTGTGGGACTCGAGTCCCCGACATCTGACACTAACTCGTGCAAAATCTTTTCGGCCACTGGGATATGTACTTAATGGATAATTAGAATGACTATTTTTTATTAAGGTGTTATTAACAACAAAAATCATTTTATATTAAAACGTTCAGTAAAAAATACAAAAGGAACAAAATATGTTTAGTGAAATCTATTATATTTATTTTCTACGCCACTGAATATAATATTTAATTTACATCACACCGTTTATTTGAAGTACGCTCATAATGCTTCACTCTTGAAGCGATTATAATGCGCTGAAGGGATTCATAATTGCCAATAAATAAAAATTAAATTCTGTGTCTAATTTATACACTAACTGCTTTTATTCTGTGCCAATGGTTCTCAAGTTTGTATATAACATATTTATAAATTATTATATCAGAGAGTATTCAATAAAAGTTAATATCGATCGAATTATATCGACTTAGATAAAAACCTGAGATAAACAAGTATTTATATGATGTTATTTGAACTATAATGATAATATTTATATTAAATTATCTTTACACGTACGAGTATATTTGTCTCATTGTTATTTACTATTTATTTCCGTTTTTCTTTTCGTTATAAAAATCTTACATTTTCATTTCTACTTCACACTATACTATATAATTTTCTAGAATCTAAATATTTATCATAACAGATTTATTTTTCATGAGGATTATCAATCAGCCAATCACCTCATGATTTCCTAAATTTAAAAACGCATTACAATATTTAGAAGCCTTTATTCAATTGCGCGACCTTCATGACTTTGATGTGTGATTTTTATTGAGTTTAACTACGAGTATAATAGAACTATACTTTAATCGTGGTTAGATAATTAATTCTATAAAATTACAATTCTACGAAATCAATTGTTTGTCAATAGTTATTCAGGTTAAAACATCAGTATAAAAATTGTGTGTGATATTATTAAGATAACCTGAATTTTAAGCTTATTATTGATAAACTTTCAACGCAAATAATAAAAAAACCCATACATATGTGTGTATAGTGCTTTTACTCATTTATAGCTAACAGATATATTTAAGTAATTAAAGAGAAATACATTAATTTCTATTATAAACACTTCACTTAACACGAGTTCTAATCTTCTAATACGTGAATAATAACACGTAAGTGTAATGATGGGTGAGCAAAGACTGCTATTTTACAGACATTATTGGATTAAATATACAAAATAAACATCCCCTATGTGTCCCAAATAAAAATATAATAAATGGATCTGCGAGAAGCAACACCCCTTGAATTAAATTCACAAAACAAGTCAGCCAAATGTAGTGAAAGAAGCAAATTCGATTTTAAATGGCTTTTATGGACTCCATATTGTATGACTAGCATTTAATATGGAAGTCCTTTTGTCACTATGTCCTTTATGGATTTATATGGAGTCAGAGTTCATTGTTTAGTTTGGAACACGTTGTATTTCAGGAAAGTCAAACTTTAAAAACGCAACTACCACATTATATTATATTTATATCACTATAACAATATTTAATTTGAATTTGAAACTTTAGTCTGTGAATTCATTAATAATATCAGTTTCAGGATTCCAAAATTACAACGATACAAATTATAATTAAACTCAAATTCTTCAGATTAAAAAGCTTTTTTGATAGGTATTTTGGCTTTTTTATCAACTCTAAACACCCAGTCAAGTCTAGATATTACACAAACAAAATTAATGAAGCATTAAAAAATGGTGTTATACGTTCATCAGTTCAACTTTACTAAGACGTTTTCTTAACTCATATGGATCTCTGCAATAAGCTGGAGAGTTTCTTTTTCATGACGCTTTAGTATCACACGATTGATTGAACAAGCACTATATTTTTATCATTCTCGACCATAGTAAATATGTTACATTTTACCGTATAAACGTGTACCAATAATTTTGTATTGAAAACATTATTATTTATTTTTACCAAGGCTTTAATATCAAAATACAATGAGTCCTTATATTAAATTCTTATGAACCCCTGGTGTCCTATGAAGTTTTGGTAAAAATTTAGTTTCCCCTTTGCAACCGGCAGACATTAATAAATTATAAATCTAACAAAAACGTTTAACGAGTATCTGTACGTTAAATAATTGTCTGAACGAAGTAGGTATTATAAATAATAACATATTTATACTATTCACTTTGGATAAACTGTTTTTTTTTTCTTTATGACTGTTATGTATAAATTTATATACAACATATTGCAAATATTATGTTACCAATAACACTTTAAGATCATGCGATAGTAATATTTATAAATAGTTAATTTAATTAGATAGTTCTTATAGTATATTTAAGCCACTATTAGAGGATGAAAAAATAATTTACGTTGCTGAATATGATAACTACACATATGCTTATTGAAATATTAATTCACAAGACTTTATAGGCACTTTATTTTTTGATATCAAATAATATTTGTTTTAATTATTTGTGCTACGGGCTCATCTGAAGTTTATTTCTATAGATATAAATGTTGAAATATGACCATAAAAATTCAACTACTTTAATATCTTTAAGGACTGATTATATCCTTTTCAATTTTAAATTCGCAGGTTATATTAAACTAATTAATTATTGTTGTGACTATTGGACAATGATTTCAAATTAGAAAAAAAACGATTATTTATATGGAATAGAAAAACTTTTTAAAATTTCTATTTAAATAAATATGCAATTTTTATAATATATAAAAAAAGTATTTAAGATAATTTTTGATAAGAATACACAGTTAATTTTTGTACCGCCAAGAAGAAATAAAAAAGGAACTTCTATTATCGTAACAGTTTGGTTTCTTATATATTTATTAATATTATAAAAGATTTTCGAGAATATAATTATTAGAAGAATATTACGTGTTCATTTATCGATTTCCAAATAGTAAAAAATAAGCTCATTTGATTTATTAACACAATGCATATATTTAAGTAAATATTTAGGTCTTTTATGGTATTTTTTAATTGTTTATACATGAATAAATACGATTCAATTATTAAAGTAACTATTCAGTAAATGGCGCTGTATTATAATATGTTATATAACTATATTTTAGATGAGTATTTTATAATATGATTGGCATCCTATATATACAATCAAAAATTCATCTGCGGTAGTAAATGGGAATGGAGTATATTATACAATACATTACATTATTCCCCCAGATTTCCAAAGTGCATGAAACCTTTTCAAAATCCCATTATGTAGACACTTATACAACTAGTGAATACAGTTCCACTAGATTTAACACATCGTGTGCTAGTGTGATTTTGAATTAAGTGACTTCTTAATTATCGAGGAAGGGATTAATGATGCGTGAACAATAATGTTATCCTATCATACACGTAATGTGGTACGTGCAAACGTGGTTGATTAATTTACATATGAATATTTTATTTATAATCAAAATTTTAAAAATCAAGTGCTTATATGTATTAATAACTACATCGCTAACAACTTCTTTAAACTTCAAAATAAATTTATAACTCAAATTTCGAGAAAAGGTATAATTTTCAAATACTTATTAATTAATTTATTCCCTCGGATAAAAATCTCTATATTATTAGAAAAACTGATTACAAATGAAATTAATATTATTTTCTAAATATAATGATTAAATATTTATTTAAAGTATCATATTTGTCCTCTTGGTGCACGCGCGCTTTTTAATAGAAGGACACGAGCTTAAATCCCATCACTGCTATTTTTTATTTCAGCACTAAAATATCAATAACTTGAGCGATCAGCCAACAACCATTTTAGTCAAATACAATTTGCAAATAAAAGTTTTCACACTGTGAAAATATAATCTGCTTCACGTTTGGAACAAATAAATAAAAAATATTCTTATGCTCTTGCCACACACTAATATTTTTTTTCAAAATCTTACTAAAATCCCTTAGGACATAATACACAACAAACTGTCATCGTGTGATATACAATACGTATATACGAGTGTTATTTGTTACTGTCAAATTTACAAATATAAGTTTTGAGTTACTAAATATATAATACATGGTTAAAACTACACCTTTAGGTTGGCATTTAATTTACACATTTGTAAATTGATTTTATTTTAACACTGTAGTAAAAAAATATCAAACTTTTTTTGATGTGTAAATTTTTATGTCGTGTATAATATTTTAATTTGTTTGTAATCTAAACATATTCGATACGGTTTTTCTTAAATTTGATGATGAATGTTGTCACATTACTTAGAAACCAAAGACTGTGTTGTACAAGCCACGTGTCATCCGTATTCGGCCTAACAGTGATGAATCGGTTCACTTTTGGGTACCGGTATTCAGTGACAGAATCATACAATATGATCAAAATTCAAATTCATTTATTTATCACTAAAAGCAATTGGAGGTTGTGGTTTCATGTAGTTCTACAGTTGTTAGGTTTTTCAATCGTTCAAATGTGCGAGACTAATTGGCTAATGGATTGATAAATTGGATGATAAGATAGAGTTCACAATGTGGATATCCATATAAATCAGGGCATGCTAAAAATATAATCTCTATAATTGTAATGCTCTGGGTAAAATAATATATATCGAGATCCAATCGTATTAATATAAGAATCGTATCAATTTAAATAGAGAAGTGAAGTTTGAAAATAGTTGCAGTGTTTTTTTTATTAACTACAGCATTTCAATATTCAAGACAGCCACTGCAACTGTATTTTGAATCCATTCAAATTTACGAACTGTTGTATTCAAAAGTCATGAACAAAAAAACACGAAAAACGTCCTAATCCCGGATCAATGAATTGCCTTTGTGAAATCAACTGTGGTAATTTTTAATCCTATATTTACATCTTGTCGTCACTCAAAAATGTGTGGTATTATTGTGAATTATATATTGTGTTCTGTTATTTATATAATTTTAGAATTACACAGTACTAATAAATGATTCGTTTACATCAACGAATATCTTATTTGCAGTCAAATATAATACATTGGTTAGTAAAGCATCTACTGACAATGCGCAAATAGTATAAATATCATTGTCGAATGGTTCCAATTTTTTAAAATGAAAATATTGTATCTAGATCGATTCATAATTGGATATAGTTTTACCAGAAGACGTCCATGCTACATGGTAACAATCAAGAGAACAACGCAATTGAAATTTTAATGAAACAAATTAATATTTAGTATGAATTTTGTAATATTAAGATTGTAATATGAAATTTAAATACTTACGGCATATACTACATTTTTTCCTGATTATTAGATAATCGAAAAATGATATGATGATAAGTACTTGCAAAAGCGTTGTAGGTTCAAAATCTGATCACCGTTAAATCAAATGTGTTTTGTGGACAATATTCCTGGGATAACAGCAATTTTACACCATCTGTCACTTTTAAATTTGACTTTGACGTATTGGGGAAGGATTTTGACAGCTTAGAAAGGATTATCCACTTAACAAAATGGATTTAAATTAACGCCTTTTCATTGTTAACAATTACTAACTCAGCTATTGTCCAGTGTTTGAGTTTCAGCTTCACTGGTGGTCGTTTCAAAAATTTCCGTGGAATTCCCGAAAATAAACAAAAGCCAACGGGTGACTTTAATTTGATAAACACGGACCCTTTTGTTAGGACACGTTTCGTAAACGAAAAAATACTTTTTTCTACTTCTCAATATTCTTATTAAGCTTTCTATGTTTTCTCCTTAGCCTTCTATGTAAATTTAAAAAAATATTACTTTTTAAAATCTAAAATTACTTTTCATATTGTCGGTTATAGAGACATGTGTTGACTCGTGCGAACATCGACTGTTTTTAATACTTTCAATGATGATGTAGATGACAGAAATGTGGCTCCATCAGGTGGCATCACGTAAGGGACGACAAAAGTAGCGAAATCGATACAAATATTTCAAACGAATGCGGGGGCACAAAATAGCATTGCGAGACAGCGCAATTATCTGAAGTGAAAAAAAATTCGATGTACGAGAGAGGCGGTATTTTAAAGACTTGCATCTTATTGAGAAAATCTATCACACGACCCTGTGTAACAACATAAATATGAACAACTATTCGCAATATTTATAATACTCCTACGAATCTACGCGTAATCTAGAGAATGAATTTAACTGCACTTAATGGGTGATGGGTTTGTGGGTTTGGTGGATTGGCGGTAGTAGTTGTTTGATCATTAACTTGCACCAAAGATTAAAAAAAAAACCAAGCCAATCTCATTTAACGCACAGGATGCAGTAATTGTATTATTTAAATATTACATCATTTAAAAATTTCAGTTTTTATAATAACCTGGCTACTCAAATATGGTTGATGATTTAAGTATAGATTATGAAATCCATTGAACGGATGTTCTCGCAAATTAAAAGAACCAGTGTGGTATAAAGAAGAATCATTTACACAGCTTTAAACTAAAATTAATCCTGAGTCATTTTACGTATTTAAAAAAAAAACATAATAAGCGTAGTTGGAAAAATACCGATAGACAACAATAATTATATATTAATCATAATAACCTTATTATGTATATTCTTCTCAAAAAATATTGTGCTATTGGAAATCATTTCGATCAACAGGGTTGCGTCCTCCTAATTTTTGAACTATGCACCACACAAGGGTATCTGAATTTGATGGGTTCAAAAATTTTTGCACAGTGAAAACAAGTACGCTTAAAATATAAGATACTTTGAAATTAATGTGCAAGTTAATCTGTGAGAATATGTAAACAGGTGGTTATACAAACTTTTAAGCAAGGGCGCCTCCAGGCCACGGCGCGACACTGCTCAACAGAACAGGCCGTATTTTTTATGCAGTACACGGTGTACACACATGTGTAGACTTCAATGAACCGATGCTATCACTGTAGAAATTTGCTATATTTGTATCTGAAACTGACGCTAGCTAACATCTTGTGTGTTAGTTCGTGATACCCGAACAGCCTTAGATGTTGCATTTAAAAATGATAATAATAATTAATAATGGCCTAGTAGAAGTGATGGTGGTGATAATGAAAGATGTATTTTAATTGAAAAAATCTCTTATCGTTGTGAAATTTATCTGCAACCGGCATCTTGGGCCGATTTTTTAAATCTCCCTTCTCTCATATTAAAAGTAATAATTTTATTTCTCCACTTTTTCAATTAAGTCGAGTTTACTTGATTTAATGCCTTCTGTAATTGCCCCATTTGAAGAGGAAGCGATTTGGAAAGAGCGAGAAAGAGATAGGTAATATAAAATAGGGTGACTTAATGTCCCTACCGAGCGTATAAATAAAACGGGATCATTTTACTAAATATCCCATTTTTCATATTGAAAATAACCTAATAAAGATGTCACCAGGCATTACCGCGACGCTTTTCCGAGGGTGACCAAATGATTTCCATTTAAATTATATACATACTTATATCCAATATAACATTAATATTTTCAAAAGAATTAATAGACCTTGCATATAACTAACCAGACCAGTCAAAGAAGATATTTTAAATCGTCATTGAGCTGTAAAAGCCTCCGATGTGACAATTTCGTATTTTGAATATTCTGTTTCTTTCTATAAGGCAGACAAGTTTTTTAAAGCTTCCAATGTTCCTTATAGCAACATAGTTAAAATATAAATTAAAATTAAATCCAATGTAACATGTCTTATTATAATAAGACTCATTCTCACGTAAAATTCAGTGGCGTATCTACCGAGGACCAGGTGGAGCAGTTGCTTCAGGTGCATGAATCATGAGGGGTGGGGGGAGCGCGAAATCGGAAGTAAAATTTTTAGTTAGCGTAAGAGCTAAAAAAAACGGGAAACTTTAGAGGATACAACGATTTTTCTTTCCAGGGCGTTGAATATGTAGCTACGCACTGTATCGGAGTTTTTAATAGTTCAGCGACGGTATATTATTCTTCTATTTTTCCGTGGTAGCCGAGTTAATAAGTGGACGTGCTTGTAAATCTCTCAGCACCGAAAATCACATTTTCAAATCTCGTAATTTTATGAAATAATATTTAGTTCAGGACGTGTATATGGGACACATATACTCACGTATAAATATAATTTTCTAACTTTATTCAATAGTTTTGTTTTATATTAAATACATATTTTTTTTCGTTAGGATGTCTTAAATTTTTAATATATTGTTATAGTGGTAGACGGATAAAACAAAAGTATTACTTATATATTTCACTTGATATTTAGATACATTTAATGTGTATAATTTAGCCATAAAAGAATGTTTATATTTTTTTCTATAGTCACCCGATCTTTAAGGAGCATATACAGAAATTGAAATGCAAATGATGCTGAAGAAAGCCTACGACGGAGCTGAAACGTTTTTGAAAGTGGAAAACGCGTGAAAATTATGCGATTTTCAAACAATTCGGAAACTTTTCCTACTTTCATTTAAAAACAAAACAGAGAGAAAATATTATCAATAAAAAAAAATTCATTACATTGAGTCAGTAAAAACTAAATAATATAGCAGGTTTCGATAATACATATGTCTTAATTTAATATATAATATACTTTCACTTCAAACGTATAAACTTTTTTATTGATTTATATTGCGTTTTCGATTTTAAATCTTATCTATCTAATAGCCTATAAATAAATCTATAAATAATAATAATGCCTTCAATTTTTAAAATAAACTAGATTTATAATAATTGTTTCAATCTGATTATTTTTATCTGAAATTCACCGCATATTTTGTCATTTTCAGTTTATATCGATAATTGGTTAAAAAAATATTGGCTGTCGAGATTGGAAATGCTCATTCATTAATTTGTTCAAAATTTATTTTGTGAAAATATCTTTCTTTGAAGGATAAATTGTTGGCATGGTTTATTGATAGCATTTTTATACATGTTTAAATTCTATAGTGTTGTATGTTTTCTTATTACAATAGACATCAAAATTTTAGTTCGGGTATTGTTTCAAACATTACTTGGATGTGCAACCGCTCGAGCTGATTTACTTTTAAACTTTTTAGTTATAAGTATGAAATGGCATCATTCGTTAACAATTTTGGACTAAAAACACTGCTGTCAAGTTACGCTGCAGAGGATAATATTGTTAGCGTATCAATGATATTAATGTCATAGACATACTCATCGCTTTTTGTGATAGAATGCGCTGAGGCGATTTCCTGGTACGGTATTTTTCATATGATTTCAACATATACTATAATTATATAAAAAAAGCTTTTAACTTTTATTCTTTATTAGTTTATTATCATGCTTGAAAAATAAGATGTATTCAGCAAATAAGAAATAAGATGTCAGTTTCGTTACTTTTTTTCTCCGATGAAAGGACTAATTGAAAAGGTTTGAAGATCACTGAAGTTTGCATATATGTATGGTACATAAAAGAAGAGTTATGTTAACATCATTCATTATTTACCTACAAATAATTCGTTGTAATGTTTAAACGTTTTAATAAATAAATAGTTTTAATTTTGTGTTGACCGAATTGTCAGCGGTTCGTAAAATAAAATCAAGATTTTCACACAATAGGTAAGTGGGAATAGCTACCAGAGACAATAATAAAAAAGCGAGGAAGTGGAAGCGAAGAAAAAGGCAATTTAAAAATCCGTAACGACCTTATAAACATAAAGCAGCGTTTCATATTATTGTAGGTGATATAATATCACTTTTGCTGGGTTTACGCATTAGTCAAAACGAAAAACTTTTCAAATAACTTGGACTCCAGTATTCTAAAAGAGAGGTTTAGTAACATTTCTTAAAAAACCTTTTCAATTTAATTTTTATAACATAATAATTTCTTCTTCGTTGTCCGTTCCTTAAATTGAGCATATTAACGAGCCTTAAACAAAAATCTTTGTCGCTAGCCAGTTCTCCCAGATACTATCGGTATCCCATGGCCCCGCCATACTATTAAGAAGTGGCGTAGCTACCGAGGAATGCTCGGAGCAGTTGCTCCAGGCGCCCGAATCAAGAGGGAACGCAAAATATTATACAGAGGGCGCAAATAATTTTTTTAGTCACCATAAGAGCTAAGCGTTCTAAGCCGCTACGTTTTATTTATTCCAGGGTGGTGAATATGTAGCTACGCCACAGCTGTAAAAATAGTATTTAGCGGCCTTCCGAAATGCCATAATCTGGTTCTTTTGAAAAACTGGTAGGTTAGATTGATCCTTCATTGAGGCATCCGTTGAGGTACGGCGTCACATATTTTTATGTATCTTCTTCTTCTTCTTTCATTTCCGCTCCCTAAATGGAGCATATGAACACTAAGTGCCGCCTCCAAGAACCCCTATTGCCCGCCAGTATTCTTGCGTCCTCGCAGGCCATATCGGCATCCCGTAACTCCGCCGAATATATTCTATAGATAGTATTTAGTGGTTTTCCGGGACACTAACGACCAGTCGGCTTAAAGGGTAAGCAAGTTAGCTTTAGACAATCTCGAGGCATCCGCAATATGTGGCCAGTCCAGGTCCAGCGTTGCAACTTTACGTATATAATACACAATAAAAATAATATATTTACATATCGGAACATACATTGATTGAATCAATATTTACTTGATAAAACTATACGCAGAGGTATGACTATGCTAAACGGCCTTAGTTTTAGTTTTGTTTTTTTTTTTATATTGAGTAACACACAGTTAAAGTTTAACGCTGTAATTTCAATATCCATTCTGACAATGAATTTTTACTATTATATATACTAAGTGCAAATATACGCATATATTAAGATAAACTAGAGTTTGTTTACAAAGTGGACAAGATATTTTTTAAGTCGTTGAGCATAAATTTATAAGTATTTTGATAATTTGTTCCATCAATGTAATACGGACTACAACGTGTGACATTACAAATTTGGATTAAAGATAATTTAAATAACTAGTTTTAAGTATAGGAAAACCACTGTCGTACTTCGATATAATAATCCGGGTTTTTTACCTGGTTTAACTAATCTTATGAATGTTACCGCTCCAATTTTATTATTATTCCTGAAGCGTTTCTTTTATTACCGAGGAGAATTTAGGATAGGAATTGATAACATTTTTTTGTTTTTTTTTTCTATCTAATATTCCAACTTTAGCCAAACATTATATAACTTCATACTAAATCCGTTGAACCATAAGTTTATGTACAGAAAAAAAACAGTATTCGTATATAAACTAAACTAAAACTATTCGAAATTTAAATGATGTGCATTTAATTGACAGTTTATTTGTTGTTAGACAAGTAGGTAGTATCATCATTCGGGCTTCATAAATTGCAGGATCAGGTTTTATATAAGATTGAAAATGACTAACAACTGGCCCTCGTCAATAAAATGAACTGCCAAGATAAATTTTCATATTCCAAATATTCACATTCTTTGCATAATTATTAACGCGTTGTTTAATTGTTTTATACATTAGAGTAAAATTTAAGAAATGCAAAGTAAACGTAGTATATGAAAAGAAATGTATCTAATATTGCTTCATAAAAATGCTCCATTAGTAACTGAATCACTGGTGTAATGAAAGAATTTAGTAAATAGTAATAGTAGTTATATAAGAAAAAACTTAAATACGGAAACAAAAAAATATAATCTAATAAATCATTATATTTACAACTGTTTTTTGTGTATCATGTTATCTCCCAACGTGAAACATATGGATCAACACAGTGTGAAGTTATTCACTCCGAATGTGTAATGTATCGCCTCAATGTGAACACGTCTTGACAGATTATTTTCCACGAAAATTGTTTATCAGACAATTGTTTAACCCAGTGGGCATCCAATCGTGCATTTTTGAATATAAAAAAATCCTACAGATGTGGGAATCGAACTGCTATTACTGACTCTCAAATTATTTTAGGATCAGAGTTAGAATTAAAAATAAAAAAATCGGCACATTTTTTATGTTGAAAATAGAATCCAAACAGAATCTGGCTTACAGTGTTAGGTCTATATGACATTCCAAGCATACATACATCTTTCTAATCTAATTTAAGTACATATTCATGTTTTTATATAATATCGAATTAATTTTCATTTATTTTCATATTTTTAAAATAGCATATACACGCCACAATAAGAATAATAAATGAAAATATATCGATAATAAATTTTGCAAAAACAAATTAATATCATCATTATAATATATATTATACAACAAATGAAATACATCACCACGCACATTTTCCGTTTATTTTATTGGCATAATTTTTATTTTTTTTATTTATTGTTGTTATCATAAAGTGACCGATATCAAACACTACAAAACTAAAAAGTGGGCTTACAAATGCCAATTAAATGAGTATAGATATTAGGCTAGCAGGTATTTGATAATATTCTTGCACATTATTTCACGGCAAAAGGTTTCTTAGGCAAGGCAAAAGATTGCCTCGTAGAATTATCACTTTTATATTATTGTAGTTTGTATAGGTGGCTATACTTGTATAATAAAAAGTTGAGCTATGACTACCAATTATATGATATTAAATTAAATACTACCTATATATCACCATAGCAATTTAATATATTAAGTATATTATTGCATTTATCAATAAGATTACTTACTACTACTATTACACTACTTCGCAACATCTTCTCCACTGCAAACATTTATTAGTATAGTACAATATATAGGTGTATTACAATATTTTTCGAATGGCCTATTTCAATACATTCCATTTAGCAAACACATATTATATTTTTATATTATGTAAACTCATTCGTCTAAAAAAGGATTGTAAAATTTCATATGATGCAAAATAAATCGTACATGTATTGGTTATAAAGCCGCGCCCCTTTTATTCATATTCGAGATGTCGTCTGTTGAAACGACTTTTCATTCTCTCTCTCTTTTACATGAAATATCATTTCAATTGCCAAGGGCTGAACTAGGCTGTATAAAAATATACAATAATCTTACATTGAATTAAACTAGAATTAAAAACTATTATTTTGACAATTTTAATGATTATTACTTCTTGCAATCCATTTTTTATAAAACAATAATTCTTTGTTTTCTTATGTATCAATTTGTAGATATTTAAATACAAATAAAATAATAGATACAAGGCTTGAACACTACGAATTGTATAATCAATATAATGTACGGTTGTATAGTTGTGTATGCATGACACGTATACTGCCCTCATAAGCGAAAATGCAGTTAATGGCAAAATTTCAATTTTGAGAAAATAAAATTTGTTGGATTTTTAATTACTGTTTAATATGTTTTAATTAATTCATAGGAAAAAAACAGTAAGCTTTCGATTCTAATCAAAAATACAGCAAATGTATATGACATACCGTGTTTTTGTTAATCATGTTTTACTTTTTTCTTGCTTCGACAACTTCACATTTTTTCAAAAGCAGAAGAAGAACGCACTTTTGCTATCTATTAACTTATATAAGTGAGTTTCTTCTTATGTTCTTATTAGTCTAACATTTTATCTAATATGATGTTGCCTTACCCTTATATTAATTTATGATTTTTTGCCATTAGCTACGTTTTTCTTTATGGTTATAGTACACATTGAGTAGTTGTAACTTTATACATATTCCAATAATATTATGAAATGACGATATTTGCCATAAATAATTTTGAACTTTTAACTAAATAATAAAATTGAGTTATGTTAAAAGTGTTCTAATACTCACATTGTTTTTTCAATAAGAGAAAATAGACATTTGATATGCTATACTGAGCTATTTTTTTATCAAATTTGTTCATATTAATAGTACTATCCTTCGCGATTTAAATTTATTACTTATCAGTAGTATTTTTTTTTTACGTTCTCTTGGTATTTGTTTCAGAAATTGAGTGAAATATTTTAATGGCATAGAAAATAATTTAGTTGTTTACTTCAAACGATGCATCTTCAATTTGGATAACTGAATAAATTTTATATGGGTATATATTATCAATTACAGTCTTTAGTAGCTCCCACATAAAGATTCAAATAATGGATAAAATACATCAAAAAATTATAAAATACATCATTTTAATGATAAATAAATACGTACTTTATCCAGCCAGTTTGAATCATTGAATCTTAGGACGAAATAGAAATTTTTCGGTAAATATTTTTTTTTAATAATCTATGTTGATCTGTTGAATACGTCTCTGTACTGTTCATCGATTGTATTGGCTTCCCATTCTAACAATGCACCCTCCGCGTAACTTTCTTGTCGCACACACGTGAAACGTATAGGCACGTCTCAATATTTAATACAATGTTAAATTGGCATTCTGCATCTCTTTCACATAACAAAAATCTACTTTGAATATTATTATTGTCTCCGGACGTTTGATTAGAAAGAGATGCAGCTCTTGGTTTATAGTGTCTAAAAGGAGTTAAGAGCATTTATGCAATTCGGATGTACTAATTCAAAACGATTTTATCTTATTTTCTGGGTAAGTTGTTGCAATAACGTTATATATGTTCGTAATTCAAATAATACGCAATAATTTACTAAGGTGGGAAGTAGGCACCTAATAACGGCCATTACTTGCAAGAAGGTGATAGAAACGCGTCGGTCATCGAAGGTTAAATATTTCTTCAATAAACTAAAATAATAGATTGTCATTCAGGGTAGTTTAGTGGATTGTCTTTGATATTAAGTAACGGGTTTGAATTCCATTGCTGAATTAGAATTTCGTTTGCCATATATTATATAATTAAAGACATACATCTTGGTGCGAAAATTGTAATTTGCATTTACTATTGATATCTTGATCGGCTGTTATTTGTACACGTAAAAGTTTAATTTGACATGCGTGCGTAACGTACAAATCTTCTTTTTATACCACGGTCGCTCCCAAAGTGGATCATATGCAAATACAGAGTAAAAAATCCACTTTGAAAGTGGAGTATAGGGATGTGAAGACGTCTTGACAGATTATTTTTTACGAGAATCGTTTGTCAGACAATCGCCCAACCCAATGAACATCCTCCAGTCCCGTATTTTGTCATTTTTTAAATCCGACAGATGGGGAATCGAATCCGTATTCCCCAGATTGCTGGGCGCGCACGCTGTCAACTTCGATACCGAGGAGACAAAACATGTTCAATTTCAAAAATAAAATAGAATCGCAGCTTGCCTCTTGATAATTATTAGTAAATGAAGCTGAGTGATCCGATTTCGATATAGACTTAATATTTAATAAGCTGATTTGTTATCTAATTGATAGACCAACCATATAATAAGTTATCGGTAGAGGCAGCCAATCGATCCTCGTAAAAAGATTCTACAGTTGCATATTTTTTATCATATTATATTGGATACAAATCACGTCATGGAGTTTCACTAAGTTCAAATACAATACAATACAAATATGTCATTAATTCAATCAGTGGCGGATTGAGCACTTGAAAGATCTCAGGCGCCATTCAATTATTAGGCCCCAAGCTCCAGGTGTAATCGTTTTTTAGGTCTTGCGCTATCTTAAAATTTCTACTAATATACGTATATCCGGATTTTTTTTTGACACCCACTCCACGACAATTTGAAGGCCACTTCAATTCTGAGGCCCTAGGCGCGTGCATAGTACGCCTATGGGTAAATCCGCCACTGCATAAAGTTTATAATTACTCAAAAATGGATTGACATGAATATTTTGTATATATTTATAACGTCAACAAAATATCAGTCTTTTTGAAAGTATGCACACGGTAATTATGACTTCAAGTAAGGTTTATTACAGACATTTCAAGTATCTACTTATTTAAAATAACGAAATTTCGGAAAGATAAATAAGTAATAAATTACTTATTTATCATTGCCTGAATAATTACTAACCGATATAGATAACTATTTAAATTCGATAAGCAATTTTAATTTTATGCAGGTATGAAAATTTTCTTATCTTACGTCGTTTGTATTCTTGTCAGGCTGTCAAACCTGACAGCTACCTGTATAAATGGAAATTCTTTTATATGATAGAGTATTAATATTTATGTAATGCAATAATCTGTAATTGGACAATATTTTTTATCGTCTATATAATATATGCAATACGCAGTGGCGTTGTATACCTGTGGTTTATCACAAAAAAAAATGCGACGAACGAGATACGGTGAAAAATGGTGGTAAATGATTTTTCCTGCGGCCCAAAATTGTTATCGCGATGTTTTATATTGCATTTACTGTTATTGGTATATGGTTTGGTCATTTTTATAAAGAGTTCTATTAATTTTAATTTTAATTTAATTTATCTCACCAGTAACAAAAGCAAGTTTAAACGACATTAAATTCACTTCTCTCTATATTCCAAGGATTTGATGGAGTTAGATACAGTATTTCGTCGTATTACTGGTAAAATACTTTAAAGTGAAGAAGCAAGTTTTGAATTAATCTCGTTTTAATGTTTGAGTCTCTCTGTTAAACAGATTTTAAGACAATTTCTTTAAGTGTAATCATTATACCTTAAGAAATTGTCGTAAGATCTATTTAACAGAAAAAGTCAAACATTAAAACTCGACTATTTCAAAACTCACTTTTTCACATTAACGTCTTTTGCCAGTAATATGACAATTTGATGTATATAAATGAGTCAATATGTTAAGCACTTCAGATAGACAACAAATCGTTGGTAGAAAGATGCTGGATAGTCAGATGGATTTGCTAGAAATATACAACCTTATTGGAATCCTTTCTTTACTTTACCTACATTGCCCATCTCGAGATGTTGAACCAACAATGCTGAAATATCAGTGAAAACCTTGTATTTTGTCTTAATCAATGTACCGTAATCAAAATTGTCTGTTCCAAGTGAAAATATGGGTAGTTTTTTTCAAGACGAAGATTAAAATAGACTAAATTTTATATACATACAAAATTAAATATCTCGTGCGGGGACAATGCGAGTCGTTGGCTACGTCACTGCTCCTATGCAACGTTACTAAATTAGATAAGTAATAAATGCCGTTTATATTTATAATATTGGTGTATAACTAGACAAAATAATTATTCTTGAATATATTACTTATATTCGTACTATTTTAATTTTTCATTCTTAACATTAAACAAATCAAAGTTTGTCAAACTGAAATTTATATAATGTGTTCGTACAAAAATTATTTATTTAGACCGGTTGAAGAATGTGAGACGTAGGTATGAGTTTTTCTTTCAAGTGGCGAGAAATGGAGTATAAAAAAGATAATTAGTATCAATAATAATGAGTTTATACAGTATTTTATTTCAAATTGAAAAAATTTGATTGTCAAATTGTCGTTTAACCGTGAAGCAGTTGGTGAGAATGCAATACAGTACGAAATTAAGCAGATGACGTTGTCATTCTTGAAGTTCACTTTATGGCTTTCGAGCCATCGCTAATATCTTACTTACACTTTGTAAATATTATTTTGTCTGATGTCACTTCGTTAAATAAATTAAAATTGAATATGTATGTATATCATGTGTATATCGAAATTATAATTATATTAATAATTTTCATGACATTTCATAAATATACAATTATGACCGTGACCGTATATTGTTATTATATCTAACGAAAAAACTCGTTTGCGATTTATTAAGGTAATAATGAATAATTCAAACGTATCTGTGTGATATTATAAAAGAACTGTAACGCGATAAATAGAAAAACGCATCTTCTTAAAGGTGAAACTATATAAAATGTTCTATAATAAATGCAATTACATTTAACAATAAATTCCAGCCAACGACAAAATTAATTCATTTTGTTGAAACAAAAACCGTTTCTCTCGCAGAATATTCTTACATATTGCAGAGCGCCTCATACATTTCGCATTTATAAAAGTATTTATTAACAATAAATAATTGAAGGCTTCGTCCGATTGATTATCGATCAGGTTTTTTTTATCAAACGCCAAGAAAACGAGTTCGATACGTAACAAGAATTTTCTTCGAAACAGAAACCTCTATGGATAGAAATGAACTAAATAAAAGAAATCAAGTTCATAGAAACACCATTTTTATTATACTATGATGGCTCAAAATTCTTTCATTTTTATCATAACAATTATGACTTTTGATTTCGTGTTTTCGTCTATTAATCATAAATATGTACTATTTATTGTGCTCCTGGTGGCTCGAGTGGTATTCGTGTGCGCTTCGGTTCCTGTGACGACTGTGGGATCGCATCCAACAGCTAGCTAGCTACCAATGATTTATTCAATCCAACCATGTAGGACTGGATGTTCAATATGTAAGACAGTCAGTTGACAAATAATTATTCATAAAACTTTGTCTAGGTTCACAATTCACATTGCAGAGATCCACACCTTCCACTTTTGAAAGGCACGAAGTCATATCCTACATGTGGCCCAATTTAAGATTTTATTTATTTTTACTTTCGAGGTGTCCAACTTTTTATACATTTTGAAACTTACAATACTTTATTTAGCCCATCAAATGATTTCAGTTAGACCCCACTGATCTAACCAAAGCTTCTATTCTATGTTGTGAACTCTCTTTCTTGTGGTTCAAAAATAAAACACATACACTTCTCGCCACTCTCAACTTTCAAATTCCCGGGTTCACAGATCCCACGATTCCCGCTTCCTGAAAGATATATGTGTCATTAAATAGCATAAACAATACCATCATTGGGGTGACTGACATAAAATCATGCCAGCTTTGTTTATATTAAAAATGAATCTTCCATAATATACCGCTTAAATCTTACATACAACATTATAATACTACAATGTCCACCTGTGCCTTCATTGAAAGATCATATTTCAAGACAGTTCAACAAAAAGACATCATAAAATTTTATATCTGCACTGACAATACACCCACAGGTTCGATATCATTGCGATGGAGAGAGTGGTTGACAGAAAAAACTCTGCTTCTCCGGTCCTGGCATTTCAACAACCGTCATTCATTCACTAATTGTGAATTAAATGATTCGCCTCTGCCCGAGACTGATTTTAAAACTGTTACGACGATGTCGTAAAAAATATTATTTCATTTCGAAGACAGCATAAAATTTATTGCATTCGAGATATTCATTTTTATTTTTTATTTGTATCGCAAACTTAACGCAGGGAATATATTTATAGTGTGTTGGTTATGATTTTTTACTTAAAATTCCAAGAAAACTTATCTATAATACTCAGTCAATCACAAAATTGAATTTAAACATATCAGTATACATTATATTTGAAGTTTCAGTCAGTTTCTAAATGGACTCCTAGACAAGGAGATATACGATGGAAAGTAGGTCTAAATGATGATGGTTGCACGAGAAAAACATCCAAACATCTTCGAGGGACAATGATTTATTTTTAACAATCATTATTGTAATGCAAAATAAAATGTCCACAGCGTGATACATTATGTTTAGCAATTGGGTGAAATAACCAACAAAAAGGATACTGCTTATTCCCCACATATGCTATCTAGACTGAGGGCCGCGATTGTGTTACAAAAATTAGATTGATATCAATTATGTTTGCATAGAATATCGCGAGAAAATATTTTCCTACTAAAGTTGACTTGAAAAAATGTCCCCCCGATGACTTATTAGTAAGCGCACGCGCGTTTTGGTGCCGGAGGTTGGGGATTTGGATCCCACAGCCGCATAAAGATTTTTTTATATGGTTGATTGATTGACTGACAATTAATTCTCATGAGGTATACAATATGTCATTACAATCAGTGGCGTAGCTACTGTGAAGCAGTTGGAGGATTTGCTCCAAGTGCACGAATCATAGAGGTACGCAAAATTAGAAAGAAGGACATTTATAACTATAATATTATATAATTAGGCGCGAGCTAAAAAAACAAGAAGTTAAAATTTAGGAAGGAAGTTACATTAAACGTTATATTTTCGATCTGAAATCTAAAAGTTATAAACTTGTTATTTTGTAGAAAACAAATTTCGCCAGAAACAAGGGGGCGCAGCGATTTTATTTGCTCCAGGGCGCTGAATATGTAGCTACGTCACTGATTGTAATATCACACTGTAGAGATCTACACATATTTTCTTCAAAGTAGAATGGTTAAAAAAATGCTTATAAATATTTTATATATGGCATGTTATTGGTATAATAGTTGATAATCTACACATCCACAACATTAAGGAATGTCTTGTTTATTTACCAATAAAATATTGTCATTCTGGAAATAGTCTGTCATACATAATCTTGCAGTGAAAGTTTGTGAATGGAATATGGCTGATCCACATTCGATAAGCATCATCAGCTGCTTCAGAAGGAACATGGCGTCTAGCAAATAATGTGCATCACCGCAAACATGTACGGTCAATCAAACATATCATTACGCATTCAATAAGCGCGAGCATTACGTGCAAACGACCGCGTCATCCTGCACACAGCCATTTAAATTGGTTTCGACAAAACGTCGCCATCTTTTTCCAATCTGACGGCAAAAAAGGCGGGACTTGTGACGTGGCAGAGGAAATGGCTGCAAAATTGAGCGGGAATAACTCACAATTATCAAATTAGCAATGCTTCAGTTGGTAGCACCGGTAGTCGCTTCTTGTCGATTGCCACCGCTGCCTACTGATGCAACTGGATATCGAAAACATAACTGGTTTTTAGTAGACTCTTCGGAAGTAGGTATGAAAATATTGCAGTTTTTATGCGCTCTCTAACCTGCGATAAGAATAGTTAAAGTCAGACGCGGATTTATACTTAGAGAGCCCTAAGGCTTTATTTTAGGCACTCCAAGCACGCTGGGTGTCGAAATATATTCTTAAATAATAATATTATTTATATAACATATCACTCTTATATTACAGATACGGCGTATACTATGTATATGCACTGTAAATATTTCTTCCGACACCGTTATTATTAAAATTGATTTTCATTAGGTTGAAGGTTTTTATTGTGGATTTTTCAGACTTTGATGCTCCTGTCAATTTAAAGGCCTTAGATTGTAGCCCCTTTGGTTTTAGGTAAATCCAGTCTGGGAAAATTTACATGCACTAATATGCAATATTTATATAAATATCCACATTGAAAAGACTAAAAACTCACGTTATGAGTTTTATTTTTCAAGAAAAATGATCTACAGTCAATTATTTAGTAGTATTTCCTCCTGTAGTCTCCCCGGTAGGGTAGTTGGTAGCGTGCGCGCCTAACGATCCGGGGAATGCGGGTTCGAGTCCCCAT